>CAIGQW010000302.1:11788188-11808290 GCA_903798125.1 Danio choprae | reverse complement strand
CTATCTATCTATCTATCTATCTATCTATCTATCTATCTATCTATCTAGTGTGTAGTGTTGCATTTTAGTCGTATGTAACAAAACATAATAAAAAATGCAAAATATCAAATATATCTGAAACATCTGTGAATGTTTTCTTGATGACATTCAGTATGGCGGGCCTTACCTTTTAAAGTTGCCACTTGTGATAAAGCTTGTGCGTAAGTGGCTGTGTTCAGCAGAGTCCCAGGCAGACAGGATGGGAAAAAAGGTCCTCCTGAACCCACCACTCTGTTAATGCTGTGCATGATGGAAAGAATCTGGCGTTAGACCTCTTTGGAATAACAAACAGGCATTGCATGTAAACATGATGTTTGATTAGATGATGTACACACTTCTGCTGGAGCTCCATTGGTTCTTTCTTGTTTCTGCTGTGGTCAACAGGAGACTGGTTGAGGTTTCGTGCAGGAGGATTGCCTTCATTCATTTGTTCTTTGCCTCCGTCCTGCTCCGAAGTTCCTCTTTCTGTTTTCCTCCACTTTGCTCTTCGGTTTTGAAACCAAACCTAAAGACAAGGAATAAAAACGAATGAGTAACAAAGATTTGTTCTCTGGATTTTATCAAAACTTCAATGTTGATTTAAATGTATTTCTTCTGTGAGAAAAACAAAACAAAAAAACATTATGGATTTTCTTTTTATTTTCCAAGGAAGAAAAAAAAATCATACAATAACCTAAAACATTAGTTGTTTCATTTCAGCTTCATATTTTTTTTAAAATGGGCTGCCCATGTAGTCTTAAAGCCAGTGACTTATTTCAAACTTGACGAACACAACTGCTGAGCATATGCAGCGAAGTTCTTGTATGTTAATTGAATGAAGGTCATTGCCTATAACAACATTTAATTGAGCAATTTTTCATTATCATTTTTTAATGACTTCCTACTGACAGTCTCCCTGCTTCTGAGAGAGAACCATGATGAAGTCGTTTATTTCTCTATTTAGTGATTGTTTGACAACATCAGATTCGATTAAGTCTGTGCTCTCTAACGCATTAATCATATTTGAATGGGAAAGGTTGCATAATGCGGCCATATCTCCACCGCCTGGCCAGCATTGTGTAAAGGTACAATGATGCGAGCAAACAAAACGCCACACACATACACGCCTATAGCTGCTGCTCTCTCCTCCACATAATATGACACAACAGTTTACTGGCAGGACAACAATATTCACAATGTAATTGTGGCAACATTATCTCACCCTTGCACCTTCCAGCTAGAAGTCATGATCCCCCAGCACTGAATGCTCCGTAATTGCACCATTAATCTCAATTTGCAGTTTGTTCTTAATGCAGCACAAGCCAATTGACACTTTAAAAACGGCGAGGCGCCCACTATACTACAACAAAAAAGAAAATTTATTTCCTAATAATAACGTAAGTTTAATATCCCTGCATGCTGCGACCGATTCATGTTCAGATTTAATAATAGGAATCGGGTAATCCGATTAGAGAGAAATAATTTGTTTACAATCCCTAATTTACAGCCGCGAATTCCATTATCGCGTCGCAGTCATTGGTTTTAAGCGATAGTAAGATGACCCTGGGGAACAAAAGGGAAACTATTATATTTCCGACAATTAGATCTGAGCTCAGAAGGCAACCCAAAAGCAAATCTGGAATGCAGGAAATTGCATCCAGACACATTGAATGCAATTACACGTGGCCGACTTGATGTTATTTGCAAGGCCGCAGAATATGAAATCGGAGGTTTCAGGTGCAGCCTTCTCGGGACGTTTGTCTCGCATCCTCGCTCCATTTGCTGAAACGCGGAAATGGCAGTGCATCTAAGCAATTTTTATACCTTAGAGACGAGGGCAAATTAGTGGAGAACATTACCACTAGTTAATTATGAATGACCGATTAATCAACCTAATCTAATATTCCACATTATGTTGATGTTATTAAAGCGCATCACGGAAATGACAGAGTGGCTTCATTTATTTTCTTTGGCCAAACGTGCTGTGAGCGCCTTTACGTGCTGTGTCTGTGCATCTGGACTGTTGTGGGAAGACTCTCACCTGGACCCGAGCCTCTGTCAGGTTGATTTTCATAGCCAACTCTTCCCTCGTGAACACGTCTGGATAGTGCGTCTGTGCAAAAACCGCCTCCAAAGCCTCCAACTGTGGAAAGATTGAATTGTGTTCGTTGCGTGAATTTAGGCTGTATAATTCAGAAATAATTATCCCCTCCCTGATTATGAATGGTAAGTTAAAAACTACCAAAACTGCCTTACATTTTTAGCACAATTAAGGTAATGACAAAGTGGTAGAAAGTCATCACAGCGCAATTATTTAGAACTATTATAGCAATTTTACATTTATACATAAAGAAATGAAAATATTTGACAGTGTCTAGGCCTGCATGCACTTCGGCCTTTTCTTTATATCTTACGTTTCCATGTGTCATTTAATGCTTAAACTAAATACACTTTAAAAATAAAGGTTTAATAAATAACGGAATTTTCGCAGTGATGAAATAGAAAAATTCAAAGAGAACAGTTCTAAAAAACTATTTACCTAGAACATATATAGTTTTAAAAATCTAAGGAACCTTTTTTGCTATATAGAAACTCATTGGAAATGTTACATGCATGTTAAAATAGAAATGACATAAAATTACGATTAAATAAAAGTTTAGTTCCAAAAGGCGATGCAAATGTTTGTTTACGTACATTTAAAAATGCCATGCATTGTTAAAAACTGTCATTATAATGCAAGTTCCATTTTGTTCCATTTTGTACCAATCTCTAATTTTTGTTCCTCATTGTTTTGGTACCTGTTGTAAGGTGAAAGTCGTCCTGTTTCTTCGTTGTTTTCTGCGCAGAAACCCGTCATCAAAGTCTCCAGAGGCGTGATTCCCGAACCCATTTGTGTTCACTGTTTTAAACAGCAACGCAACACTTTTAAAATAGAACATTTCAACAGGACAATAATATGCGTTTTCTATTATTTCCGTTCGTTGCCACTCGCTTATTAGTGCTGGACTAATTCACAGAGAGCAGTTGATTCATTGTGGAAACCACAGAGTCCCTTTACTCAATGAGAAACCGTGACCAACAAAATGCCAGCTGAAAGGCATGACATCTAACATCTGTTCTCAGACAGACTGCAACAAAAAGTCTCAGCTGGGCGGCTGTCAAGCGCGCGATCACAGTACCATGTGGCAAAACATTAAAGTCCACAAAACAAAACAAAAGCACAGGCTAATTATTAAGTAACTTTAATAATGCACATCACCAACATAAATTACATAGAAGGCGGAAAAAAAGACATAGGCTACCCACAAACCGAAAGCGCTTCATTTTTATCAGCTTTAAAATCGGCCTATATAGAATAAAATGTTAACATTTTGATTCTTACTTACATGTGTTGGTCCTGCAGCACTCTCCTTCTAACTGTGGAGGACAGTGAAAGTAAAACATGGTGCTTTGCGAGTGGAGAGAATAATTCACTCTGCAAAGAAAAACAACCAAACGTCAGCTGTAAAGCTCTCCAACTCACACCTGCGTCTTACAAACAACTTAAAACGCCGCTAATATATTTCTGCAAGTACATAAAGTAAAAAAACCCCGAATCCGTACCAGTGGACGGTCCGTATGCAGTAGGGTTTCCTCGCGTCTCCTGCTCAACCTCAGCTGAGCAGATTCACTCCCACCGTCAATCACAGAGCGCTCCGGTTTATCCGCTCTCGCGCGCGCAAGGGGGGAGTGACCAGATGTCTTTGTGACTGTTTACAACATGACAACACTCGCATTTATAATCTCACACGTAATTGCAATTAATCGGATTTGGGTTTTCAAGTCGTTTGGATAGGTTCTCCGGATCGCGCACGTGGTGGTAAACGTCAAAACCCTTCGAGGCGTTCGAGCTACTCCAAAAGTGTAACTTTAGCTCGATGCATGCATGCTATTCCCAAAACACAAACACGCGGGCACAAGCGCGATGCACTTTTTACACAGTTGCGTTTTATATTAAAAATCTAGATGACTGTTTTTGAATTTAAAATTGGCTGTCAGACCAGTAATTGCTCATTATATGGGTTAGGGGTCCACTTTATACGAGAATCCACTGGCTGCGCGCTCGCAGGTCCAAATTTTGATTTTGTTCACAGCAAGGGGTCCGAGGATTTATTTCCCACTCTCGCGTAAATGATATGCAGCGGGACCCTTTCAATTACTTTTAAAACGCACACGGGACGCCGCGCGCAGACACCGCCGCTCCTCTGCTGCTGGAAATGAGGCTCCGAGTAGCAGCTGAAATTTTGAAGTGCGGGACGGTATTGGATGAAATCACATAAACTGCAAAAAAGCAAGTGTAATGGTGCATAATTGGTTCTCTAATAGCATTACACAAGGATAATAGCCTGTTATGGCCCCCTGCACTATTAAGTGCTTCCCTGGCGTAGAACGTTTATGATATTAAGAGGGGAATATAATGATATTTTAGTTATTAAATGCGTGTAATTAATTTATGCACCGCTGAAAATAAAGTTGGTGTTATGATCTCGTCAAAATGCATCGGAAACTGGGGGACGAGCTGTGTAACTTCCTGACATTTGTATTATTGTTGAACGGAGATAAATTTAGACAGTTGCAAGCTTTAGATCGACTGATGTCTGCGGGGAGAGACGAGAGGGAGTGTTACAGTAGTATATGTGCCAGCTCAAATGAATGTCACAAAGCGCTCACGTGCGACTTTATACTGAACGCTGTTTTTCATTTATTCTCATGGAAAAGAACAGAGAAACCTTCAGTACCACGGCCAGCGACCGGAAAATGCTCGTGCACAAATATGTTCAACGTAAAAATAATCTTTTTGATTAATACGCTACAAATGAATAATTAAATGCACATTTATTTTCTGAGCCTTTTTTATTTACAACAAACGAATAAAAAGTTTAAAGTGAGGTTGGAAATCGAGCACTTACAAGCTTTCAAATATTATTTTCACAAAACGTCTAAAAGTATTTTTTTTCCCCAATAATCTACATTACTCGTTTTTTTACTTAAATATTTTTTGTGCACATACAAAATGTTTTATGGATTCAAAGATTCCAATAAATAATCTTTATTAATAATAATATATATTTTGTTATTAAAATGCATTTTAAATATAGTTCCTTAAAATATTAATTTGCTGCAGTTTGACATGAAAAGCAGACAAAAGCAATAAGTTTTGATATTTAGATATTTGTGAAAATGTTTTTTCATTGCTCAAGTTCTAACTCACACTGACAAACAATATAGGACAAACAGCAATTTGTGAGGCATTAACTTACAATAAACCCTGGTCCCTGAGAGCCCAAGGCACTGTGATTAATGTGCAACAACAGAAAAATCATGGGTTTTTTGGGGTTTTTTTTTTTTAAATGAGCCCCAGTAACGTCCATGAGGTGGTTCATCTTCCTGCTCATCATCTAGTGATACATTCGATTTCCTAGATCATATTAATAAAACATACTAAGGAGTTGATGTAAAGGATGATGTTTATTGTGTAACCTTTAATGAATCCATTTAATTGTTCAAATGTACACAGTATTCCCCAAACACCATAGCTGGCTGCTTCACACATCGCAATTACATTAAATCTCATTTGTTCTAAGTGAACAAACAGTAAGTGGAAGTTGAGGTAGATACTCTCAAGACATTAAAAATTAAATTCAAAACCATGGCAAATATCATGTAAACAAATTGGCACAAAGCACCTTTATAGGGTGGAAGCCCTATATAAATGTACGTTTTTTCCATTATTGCCAAAATACAACAGTGATACAATATTATTCTAACAGTACTGTAATATATCTGGTCTCATCAAAGTACCCAAATAACACATTTACAAGTTCAAGTAATTTCCAGGAATTGTACAAAAACAAAACAAAAGAGCAGCAAACAAAAAAATGAAGACAACATGCATTTCTTTCATACAATATGAACATTTTACAACAATTGGGCCAGTACAAACCATTTTGTACCTTTTCACAGCCAACCTGGAGTTCTGGAAAGTTTATTGAAATGAATTGCATTTAACATTTTTTCAATCTAAAAACAACCGATGCATTAAATCACCTGCATTCCCAAGGGTGAGGTATACATTCTGATTGGAGTGTCTCAGTTAATAGCTTTTAATATGCTCTGCTCTGCTCCGTTTACCTGTAGTCAGCTTTAAGCTTCCACATCCCTTCCTTCCCAGGAAGCCTATGGAACTCACAGATATTATTCAGCAGTTCTCTGAACACTGGCGTCTGTGTGGAAGTGAGTCTGGGAGTGAAATACTCCAGGATCTCCTTGGTGCTGGCCTGGCCGTCCACCTGAGCCTGGAAGGCCACAAAGTTCCTCAGGTCCACCAGAAGCTCGTCGTGTTCTGTAGGAGCTGCAATGACGGCAGCAGATTGACTATTTTCCTCTTCCTCATCCTCTTGACTCTGGGGTTTATTGAGGTGGTTTCTAGCCCTCATTCGAGCGAGGAGAGAAGATGAGGAGAGAGATCCAGATTCGTCCTCCGCTCCTTCGCCACTGAAGTGAGCGGCAGATCCTGGCTTCTTTACCACAGACTTCTTTACAATCTCTGCATCCTGTATTTAAAAAAAAAAAAAAGCGTTTAATAACAGTTTATTATTCTTCAGGGGTTTGGCAGGATATTGTGTCCATATAGATGTACCTTGCATTTCTCTGCGGATTTTGTTATTGTCCCAGAGGACTGAGAAAGAAGCGAGTTTTTCTTCTGGCCAAACCTTTTTCTAAGAAGAAAACAGATGTTTAAACAGTTAAACTGTAATATTGCAATAGATCTGTAATAATTGCAGAATCTGCTTACAAAATGAAATTAGATGTACAATAGTACAATGCAGAATGTCACCATTCATTCATTTTCTTTTCGGCTTAGTCCCTTTATTAATCAAGGGTCACCACAGCAGAATGAACCGCCAACTTATCCAGCATATGTTTTACGCAGCGGATACCCTTCCAGCTGCAACCCATCACTGGGAAACACCAGAATGTCGCCAAATTTAGCAAATATTGGATGAAATAGAAATTAAAAGTAGTGCTGTACATCTAATCCAAACTTAATAGATTGCATATTAATCCTCAAAAACAAAAAAGTTCTATACTTTTTTCAAAATATTGTTTATTACACTGAAACTCACAAACACATAGACTTCATCTCCAGAGCTGCTCGGAGTCACTAAGCAGTTTAGCAGAAAAATAATTTGGGGGAAAAAAACCTGAATTTGTGGGAAATAATAGCACAGATATAAGGCCCTCCAGTTTTTTTTTTTCATTCAGCTTAATGAAATCAAAGTATGCATACTTGACTGGAGCCGGGGTTGCTGTTGTAGACCCTCGTGAGTAAGGCAGTCTGCATCTTTGTCGGGAGACCTTCAGAGCTCTCAGGGCATCTTTGGCAACTCTATTAGCCTCTGCTTCCACCAGTACATAGTCCGGGTTCGATGCCTCCATGATGGTGTCGTGCTTCATGACGCTGTGTATGCCGGATTTTCTAAAGAGCTTGGCTAATACATAATCGTCACTCCTTTTCTCATTTTTCCTCTCATCCTCTTTCTCCTCGTCTTCCTCTTTCTTGTACCTCCGTTTCTTCACAAGGTGAGAAATCCGAGCGCCCTCAAACCTAGCATCATCGGAACGCTTGCGCTTTTTATGCTTACGCTTCTGTCCGTCTGAAGGTATCGTGTCCTGTTCTGGTGTTTCACGGTGCTTTTTCTTTTCTCTGTGTTTTTGAGGGCTGTTCATTGAAGATAGAGCTTTACTAGTGCTGCTCGTAAGGCCGTTTGCATTGGAACGAAGTTCAAGTTTATTGTTTGGTGACCCAGAAGTGTTGTTGTTTGGGAGACCATTGACTGAGGTAGTGTTTCTGTTTCCTGATGTGGTATTTTGGACTTCAGAGGAATGAGACAGTGATGATCTTGTGGTTCCCTGAGATGGAATCGAGGTTTTGTGTCGTTTTGGAACCTGCACATCTGACCCTGTGCCTATAAAACAAAAGAAAAAATATATAATAAAAATGAATACTAATTAATAATAAAAATATATAATTAATAATAAATTAATTTCTTGTCACTAGGATAGTGGATTTAGACAATACTATTTCCAACTAAACAATTATTAAAAATACATTTTGGTACAACAACATATGGAAGGCCTTCACCCGCCACTCAATAAAAAAGTGCAAAAGGTAAATTTGACTTTTTTATTTCACAGCTCTGATTTGTTTTCTCTCACAAGTCAATTCAAGTTTATTTGTATAGCACATTTAATAGTAATTATTGTTTCAAAGCAGCTTTACAAAAGGTGAACATTATTGCATTACAATCAAAATCAGAAAAGTTAAGGTTATAGTTACCATAACTTTATTAGTTACTAATAACTTTAACTAATTAACTAGTAACTAATAGCTTTTAACAGTTTTTATATATAAACATAGTTAACCTGCACTTATATAGTATATAGGTGATGGTTTAATGAAGTTTGATTGTGTATTAATTGTATGTGTTGTCTTCAAAGTCCTCGATGGTTGTAAGGTTACATTTCACAATTGTAATATGAACTCGCATTTGTTAGTTATTAAGACATAATTTGAAAGTATCTACTTGTATCTGAGAGAAATAGTCATAATTAAATGAAAATCAGACTGAATTGGCAGATTCAGATTCAATTAAGAGAATTGTGATAAAATGTGCAACTTAGTTATAAGCTCTGATTCCTAGACTGTCTGTTTATATCCCACAATTCTGACTTTACAACACAGCAATGTGAGAAATTGAAAAATCGCTAAGTACACTAAGAGGTGCACTGTATATTACTATTCTAAAATAAAAGAATGCACTTTTAACAGTAGATAACGTACAAAAGTTATCCCTTTAATGCTCCTAACTCAGTGACATACTCTAAAAGTACAATATTTGCACATCTTTTTCACACAGTATATCAATAAAATGTTTTTATATCTACACTGCTTGATTTCAGATGTTTTTTTTGTGACATCAGCCAAATTAACTTATTCTTGCACAGAAAATACATTAACACATCCATGAATTACCTGCAAATATTGCACTGGTTTCTGTTCCCTGGGAGCCGTCAGGACTGCTCAGTGTGAAAAGTTCATAAATGTCATTAGACTTGAAAAAGCGCCTCTGCTTAGGATCCTTTAGCACGCGGTTGGTGAGAAACTGTTTGAAGATTTGTCTATGGAAAGAGACAAAAAACACTGTATTGCTTTTTTGTTTTAATCGTCATTATGATACACCCTAGTCCCACATTTCCTAAATTATTTCCTTCATAGCCTAAACACTGCCACAATCTCACCCGGCTGGACACTTTATCTTCTTAACAAATGCATAGTGTGTCTCAAGTTAGTTTGAAATTGCGAAATTAATATGCCAACAATCCTGCTCTTCACAGTCTTTCAAAATTCCCACTGCCTCCTTACAAATAACCCTGAAGTCTACGACAGCCTTTAGCGACCAATTAGCATATTTCTGTTGATATCTAATTAAAAAAATAATGCATTTCAATTACTGTCTATTGACCACCTGCAGACAGAAGTAGGACATTATGGACTGTAATAGTCCTCCTCACCATTACCAGCTCCATCCAAACGCCCAATCTGAGGAAACTAACCTGTGGTAAATTTTCTCCTCAATGGTTCCAGCTGTCAGAAGCCTGTAAACCGTCACCTGCTGCTTCTGCCCAATCCTCCAGGCACGCTCACGAGCCTACAGGAAGAGGTCAACAGTTCAATCAATACACATCCGCACTGCACGATACAAACTCGTCATATACCGCTGTAAAGTTTCAGGAGTGACAATCACATTTACATATGGACCAGCCCTAAATAATAATTTTGTGTTTCTGGCTGTTTATGATTGTTGATTTCAACTAAATATTTGTTGACATTGTACTTTATGCTTGGAAGGCTGTTTGCAGAATTAAGAATATGTTTCTAGGCTTAATTTTAGATAAAGCATTTGATTAAGTTTATTGTTTCTCTCATTTTCTATTTCTTTGTTTGAGAAAGATTTGGCAACCCTAAGTGATTTCTTGCATCATTAAAATCTAGTATGGTTCCATACACACTGCATAGAAGTTCTGTAAATGTGATTGACAACGCTTGACTTTTTCAAAAGTTAATTTGGTTGCATAAACAAAAGTTCAAATGTAACAAAACGTGGTCGTCACTCTTACCTAAAGAGTTAGTTCACTTCAAAATTTAAATGACTAATAAATAATTTATTAATAATAATAATTGATTCTCCCTCATGTGGTTTTAAACCATTATGGATTTCTTTATTCTGTTGAACACAAAAGAAGATATTTTGAAGAATGCTGGCTGCTGGGACCAATCAACTACCATAGTGGAAAAAAATAATACTATGGAAGTCAATGGGTGCCAGCAACCAGCAATTTTCAAAGCATCATCTTTTGTTTAACAGAAAAAATTGACTTTGAACAAGTGAAGGGTGAGTAAATAATGAAGAATTTAGATTTTTGTGTGAACAAAACATTTCAATTTAAAATGAAGCACTAAAAAATTATACCAACAACGGAATTTAGCTGCAGTGTGTACCTGAGTGTCTGTACTGGGATTCCAGTCCGGATCATAGATCACAACCCTATTTGCTCCAGTCAGATTGACTCCCAAACCTCCAACTCTTGTTGTCAGAAGGAAGACGAAGATATCCTTGTTCTGTAAATGCAAAAAAGAAAAACATGTTGGTTTAAAAGTTCCAAAACCACAACAAAGTACACAAAAACACCTTGTAACCTCTTGTTTACCTGGTTGTACTGAGCAATGAGAGGCTGCCTGGATGCAATAGTGGTAGTGCCATCCATTTTGAGATAGGAGAAGCCATTCTCTTTCACGAACACCTCCAAGATCTCCAGCATCTGTGTGTGTGGGAGAAATGGTTCGAGACAGAGCATTGAGAACAGGATTAGTGCTAATAGGATTAAGTGAGATTAATATTACATGTACAGAAGTACCAACTGTGTGGGTTTTAGTTTCTCTCTGAAGCCAAATCTCGTTTCTATTGAACAAAGACAGCTGGGTCCTGACAGACACCCTACAATGCAATAAGATCTCCTAATGAATTCTATTAGAGGGCAAAATGACATAATAACTTTATTGGTCCTTTAGTGGTGCTGCTGGAGATGGTGAGAGTGCAGCTTATCCATCAATACTGTGGGTTCATTCGCGCGTCTTTACTTCAACAGCAGCTTGATGGATTTGCTTATGCGAAATGTCAACCAATCGCGTCGTTGCAAACTTTTCGTCTATCTTTTGTTTTGTCACTGACCTGTCTGGATTGGGTGAAAAGCAACACTCGGTGACCCTGTTTGTGCCACAGGCGCAGCAGTGACTCCACCACAATCATCTTTCCAGAGCGTTTCCAGTAACCGAAGTGCTCCTCCTCGGTCAGCTGATCGTGAGGGATTCCTCGCAGCAAACGCGGCCCACCGGTGAACAGATCCGGGTGGTTGCAGATCTTCCTCAGAGCTATGAGGCCTGAGAAGACCTACAGTAGAGCCACAGGGTGGGGAACG
Source organism: Danio choprae (assembly GCA_903798125.1). Lineage (NCBI taxonomy): Eukaryota > Metazoa > Chordata > Actinopteri > Cypriniformes > Danionidae > Danio > Danio choprae. Next base: position 11,796,692 of record CAIGQW010000302.1, on the reverse strand, counting down.
GAGATTAATACACCGGATGGGCATGTTAATACATTTAATGGAGGAAGAAAACCAATTCTCTCTTTCCATGTAAGGAGTAGGATACACAGATCTTAATATTAATAAACTTGGTTAATTTAATGAAGGTAATTGACCAGAGCAAAGTAAAGTCTCTTCCTTGAAGTAAATGCAGCGGTCTTTGCATTATATATGTGGCTTAATGGAGATTGTGACCACATAAGAGGGGTTTGTAAACTGCTCTGCAACCCACAGCTTTTGCATCCACAAAACACATTTGGAACATTGTGATGAATTGGTTGTACAACAGAGCTTTTCCTTGCTATGACACTTTGCACATAAAGAGATTCAGTGGACCGATTTTAGTTTTAAAGGGCACCTATTTTACCCCTTTTTCAAGATTTAAGATAAGTCTTTTGTGTCTCCAGATTGTGTCTGTAAAGTTTCAGCACAAAATACCCATCAGATTATTTATAATACCTTTCAGATTATTGGAATTTTTTTTGCTCTAAACACAATGTAGCTGTTTTTGTTGCCTGTGCCTTTAATGCTAGTTCTCCCCACCCACCGTTCCTACATGCCTGTCAGTGTGTGCCTCAGTCTCCGTCTCCATCAGATAAACAGCACAGTGACAGACATGAAGGAAGCAGAATTCACGTAATGTTTGTGAGAAATACTACAGTAAGAACTATCCCAATGATTATTTGATGTATTTGTTGTGGAGTTAATTCAAGCCTTTTTGCAACCATGAGTCACAACAAAGTTCACACACACTCACACACACAGACACACACACACACACACACACACACACACACATCTGATTTAACGTCCACAAACCGAGATTGAAGCGTCTATTTTTATAATTGTACTGACATGTGACTGTGGTGATAAAGTAAAGACGGTAAAATTGCTGTAATTCATTACAAACATGCACTAATTTAAAAATGTTTTAAACTTGTCAAACTCATTCTTGATCACATTTAATGATGATTGATGATCACAGCGAGGTGAACGGATCTTTTAATCCCAGTTGCTTTGCGCACATAATTGTGGACACACTATACCTAAACACAGTTCTGTCCAAACAGCTTACAAAAGATGACTTTCATCATAGGTGCCCTTAAAAGGCAACTAAGATCTTTATATATAGGTGTATAAGCTTGGCAAAGTTGTTATATGTGTACATGCATCCAAAATCTAACATTTTGGCACATGTCACTGGCAGGTGACTTGAGCTAATGCACAAGCCATGATTAGGTTTTTCCAGCCTACACAAAAAGAACCATCAACTGGAGAAGCAGATCTAATAGCAATTTTTTGTATTTTTTATTCAATTAAATGTAAAAAAAAGACAAAATATAAGTAAAATTCTAAACTGTAAATTATTTCTTCATTTCTAGGAATTAAATACCTTTAAATTATAGCAGAACCAATTGCATGTTTCTTATTTTTGTATTCATTAAAATGGAAAAGATTAGGAAATTTCCCTACAGTTCTACTAAACTAAAGTATTTCTGAATAATTTAAAGTAATACTTGTTTAAATGATTACATCACTTATGTACATGTAAGTTACTACTATTTATGTTTGTTTTTCTTATTCGTTATCAAAAGTTAAAAGATCCTTTACTTTGACTAAAAAAGATGATTTATTGCTTACATTTTTTTTGTTAAAATCCTAAAAAAATGATAAAACATTTTTAAATTACGTGAATTAAATGATCTTTTAAAGTGAACTAATGAATCCCACAACAGGAAATGGAGTGTACCAACACACACTAAACCAAGAGGCTCTTTCTATATGCTTTCAAACATGTATGTGAACACATATAGATAGAGGATGTCACAGCTTTTAAGTGGGCTGAATAATGAATAAGGTGGGAACAGAACTTCAATTTTGAACAATCACATTGGTGTTTTACACATCAATCCATTACCTGCATATCTCCATTCAGAATCTGATAAACCTCTTTGGAGTCGAGAAAACTCTGGTAAACCTGCCGCTGATCTTCTGTTAATCTGCAGAACAGGACCTGTTTGGACAATAAAACATTAAATGCTGCAATTGATGTTTTACTGGAAAACAATATGTCTTCCAGTGTTTGAACGTCTCAGATTCAGGCTTCTATTGAAACTATTTTTCAGACAAAAAAATGGCAATTATTTAGTCGCTGAACTTCAATTACTAAAAACAATTCATGCAAATCATTCATAAAGTATAGATTCATGTTATAATTATTGTACCTGTTCATTTTTGTCAGGTAAAGAAAGGTTTGCTTTCACATCAGCTTTCATCCTTCTCAGCAGATAAGGGTTAATTGTGTCGCGAAGAACACAAGCACATTTATATGCTGTCTGGACCTGAAGATTGTAAACAAATCCATTCAATTCATTCGTGACAAATCAATAACAACATATTTCCTATGTTAATAATGTTATGAAAGTAATGATCTAGGTCATGCAAAACTGTTCTTTTTTTTATCAAAATCACTTGAAATGTATCAATTTACACAAACATTCTCTGCAGAACAACTGTATTTAACATTGAAAATTAATCTCTGTTATTTTATTTATTTTATCTTTATATTATAATGATCTGTTATATAAAATTAATCGCCATTTTACTCTTTTTTTTTTTCTTTCACAGTTTTTTTTTTTATAATTTAGTGGAAAAAATATAGAAATATATATAATTGATTTTATTATTTTACCACTAAAGCTGAATTTATTTCAACCAAAATACTCTAAAAGAAAAAGAAAAACCTAACAGACCCCAAACCTTAAGCAGCACTGCAAACACCCCAAAGTCTATTTACATTTTTGGACAATTAACAAGCATGGACTTCAATACACTTTGTGAAAGGCAAACAAATGAGTGTGTCCTGAGGCATGTCAACAGCCGCTTGTTCTCTTTCTCTCCTCCTATCAGCAGATTGACACATTAAAGATTCATAAGAGTGCTTCTGGACTCCAGAGGGGGCTGCACTCTGTTATCAATAATGTTCTCCTGATCCAGCGTTAGGCCAAATGCCATTTAGCTGTAATTTAAAGGGGTTCGCAGATCAAAAGAAAGACTGCAGTAGAACCACAGCACTGCAGGGCATACAATGAACCCGGATTAGGGTCCATTTGAGAAGAGAAAAGGAGAGAGGGAAGCAGGGGAGGAGGGGTTGGTCAGACTTGTGAATGAGTGATACAGCATATACTTCAGTAATGAAGTTGGCTGTAAAACACTGCAGATTTCCTGTTTCTGGAATTTTTAGCTGTCATTAATTAATTAGAAAGTTTTTCCAAATTTTTTTGGAAAACAGTTTCAACCATCCCTGGTTCAATTTAGATGGCACTGGAATGTAACAAATTAAGCAATTACATTTAATTAACAGTAATAAGCCTTATTTTCTTTTATTAAGTTTATTGACTTTATAAATCATGATTGCTCAAAAACAGTCCAAATTTACGAAACCTACACATTTACTTAAAATCACTCTTAAAAGATTTCTGTTTATTTTACTTGCACAAAGTTTAAAAATAAATATAAACTTAAAAAGTGATCCATGTTTCATGCTGCAGTGGTATCTCAATTGTCAAGTGCACATATTTACATACAGAATAAAGGGTCTCATGGCACTTACTACTAACTATAGAGATTTTAGATAATTTTATGCATTTCTTCCAGGTCACAATTGTGTTATGAGGGTTAATACTCATGTTGAAAGTTGTGTTTGAATTAATGGGAGGTCACAAAATCTACATACTTCAATTTTACAAGCGAAGATTTCTCAGAAAAATCTTAATCATTTATATAATGTAATTCAATAATGAGTTATTTTTGCAATCCTCACATTTTTAACACCCATAATTAATTTCTGAAATAACGATTTTTAATGTTTACTCAGAATATGCCACCACTACAGATACATATGAGAAAGTAATTTAATTAGTGCACTGGACATACATTAGTAAATGCACATTATAATACACACATATTTATCTGTTTGTGTGTGTGTGCGTGTGTGAACTTTGTTGTGACTCATGGTTGCAAAAAGGCTTGAATTAACTCCACAACAAATACATCAAATAATCATGTGTGTATTTGTGTGTGTGTATTTGTGGTGCAAAGAAATGCATACTGCATAAAGTACTATGTAAATTCTAATTGCAAGTTTGTAAAGTCTTTTCTCATTTCTTAAATGAATATCCACTAAAATCAAATTTATGAAGGTATGAGGCCAGTCAGCAGGACTTTGCAGACAGCTGGAAAAGCAGAGAGCGCCATGAGTCAGGGGTTAGCTATCTACAACCATTTAATAACATTAATAATTAGTAAAGGTTTTTATTATTGGCAAAGGAAACATCAATAGCCTTTTAAAGCAGTTCGGAAATGAAATCCATAAAGTAAGTGTGCTATTAAAAAGGTTTCCTAATAATGGCACATCTAGATTCCATTCAGCATGCCGCCATCACTATGCTGTTAGAAGGGTTTTATATGCCTTTGAATTAATACAGGCACTTTCATCTCTTGTGTAATATACAATGTGTTCTGCATTCAATATGCTATTATATTTGATATAAATTATAGGTTTATATATATATATATATATATATATATATATATATACATATGTATGTGTGTGTGTGTGTGTGTGTGTGAATAATAAGAGAATTATTATAAGAGCTCTGGGTGCTTCACCTGCACTGGAGATGCATTAGCGTATCCTCCCATGGTGATGGGCACAGAAAACTGCTCCATGAAGACAGGCAGAGTCCCCAGCTTCCCTGGAAACACAAAGTCAAAGAGCGACCACAGCTCTTTCAGGTTGTTCTGCATGGGTGAACCAGAGAGGATAAAACGGTGGGGTGTCCGGAACTGTGAACAGGGAAAAATAAATAAATCAGTGACATAATTTATGAGTTGATCAAGCGATCAAAATAGTTTAAGAAGCTTACTTGCACAAGAATATAAAGCCCCCTTTACGATGGATTTGGTTTTAAATCTCCATTAGCTTCAGTTTATTCAATACCAAATCAAAGTGTTGCAAAATCTCCAATTGATTTTTTTAATATAGCGATCGATAGCGCTGGAGCTCATATAACTCGCTGCAGACTGAACATAAGAATCATTTCTAAAAGGTCTACTAGATGTACTTGTATGTTTTGCGAGACCCATGAGTCTTTATTCAACAGCCTGACTGTACACTGTAAAATCCATTTAGTTGACTTTACTTTTAAAAAAAGTGAATAAACCCATTGGTTTTAAAATGATTCGTTGACTTAAGTTTAAAAAATGATTAAGTAAATGAACTGTGCATAATTCTAAAAATTCAACTTAAGTCAGAGTCAACTTAACAGTTCCAAGTTAAAACAGGTTTACTTACGTACTCAAGCAAAGTAAACTTGTACATTTTAAGGCAAGGCACTTAAAGTAAAGTAAATAATTGCTTTTTTACAGAGTAAAAAAAAAGAATAGAAAGAAAAGAAAAGATCACCTGCTTGCATGCTGTAGTGACCCCAGCATTTGGGTTCCTTATCTTGTGGCCCTCATCCAGGATGACATAATGCCAGTCGTACCTCTGGATGTAATCTTGCATAATGCGTATGTATGAGTAGGAGGTGATGAGGATGCCGTGACTGGCCACAATTTCTGGAATGAGCTTCTCCTGATAATAAGAAAAACTAAGTGAATTAAGGCATTCGTACAACTCAAAAGTGACTTTATGAATGGATCGATGAATTATTGACTTACTTCATTCATTCAAAAACAGATTAATTCATATATGAAACACTGAGGTGCAAAAGTTCTACACTGGTTTTGTTTCAATTTATTTTTGCTAACAAAACAGAAAAGGCAACAAAGTGTTTAAAAAAGAAAATTCACTCAATTTTTACTTCATGTTGCATTGACAGAAAATTTGTTCATTCATAATTATAATAGGCTTCATCATGCAGTGAATGCTTTGGACATGCTTTTCTTTCTTTCTTTGCAAAGTGAGTGATAAAGTCAATAATGTCAGCTCAAACATCTTTAAAACTAAATGCGTTTAAAAAACACATTTCTATTGTCCTTGCAGGCTACAAAAATCACTCAATCGACGTAATACGATTCATAAATAAATGACTCTTATGAGTCAGCTCTTTTTACAGAATCAAAACAATAATGTACCCATGACTGTCCACTAATTCCAGGACGAGCTTCTCCTGAAAATGAATTAAATGTAAAGTAAAGTAAACTTACTCACACAACACTGTCTTTTTTGGCTGTTAATTAAATTGAGGAAATTGCGCTAGGTTGCCGGCATCAGGCCCCTGGCGATAGATAGCGTCTTCATCAGAACGGCTAGTCTATACGTCTGCTTTGACGTCTCACATGAACGGTCTCAAGTGTGTTCCAATTACAGACGTGCAAAGCGACTAACCTCTGTTCCCAGACCCCCCTCCACACTCCTGTTTTTTTTTTTTTACTTTGTAGCCAATTAATCAGGTACATCTGCTCTACAGGAGCGTTAGTGTTATCATTAGGTGCCAACGCTGCATAAACATTGCTCTGTCTCTCTCCCACAAGCTCTTGAGACCAGCTCTCCACCTAGAGGGCAAAGCGCGGACTGCCAGACAACAACCCCCATTAATCACTGTGTCAGGCAGGACGGGGAGGGGGGCAGTGAAGACCACTCACAGTAAACACTTCACAGCAGCTCCTGCTACCTTAGCTTTAATTAATTTAACATTTCCTTGGAGCCAGTTCCACTCCACACACTAGGATATTTGCTGACAAGGGGGAAAATCTCACGCTGGCATAAACGTTACCGGCCGAAGCGACATAGTTCATCTTACTCTTGTTGTCATGTTGCTTTTTTGTATGAAAAGTTGAAATTAATGTATATAGAGAACAAAACATGCTCAAGCAGAGAGTGATGGACCTTTTTGCTGGTGAAGGAGCCTGTGTCGTGGAGGACGGCAACGCGAAACGGAGGCCACCATGTGTGAAACTCCTTCACCCACTGATGCATGACTGTAGCTGGACACACAATGACCGTAGGCCCCAGTCCAGCATACCTGCATGAGAAAATGTGGTCACAACACTGGAGAAACTATGAGAGCTAGATTACTAGTTCTAGTGTCTAGTTTTTTCTTTTTTTCAGTAAACCAAAACCCCAATTAATTGCCATTCTTGAACCGCTTTTTCAGTACACTTTTATTTGGTTTTCTATATACTAGAATGTGCCCTGTTTATATATATATATATATATTTCATATAATTAGATTTTTTTAATTATATAAATACAATATATAATTATTTTATTTCTTAATTTTTATTTCATTAGTTTATTATTATTTAATATATGACTATTTTCTTATTTTAGTTTTATTATATAAATAAAAATATTTTTTTAATATTTTTTTATAACTTAATTTGCAACAATATTCTATAATTTCATTAATTACTTTTTTACCATTTGTTGTCTATGCTATTACAGAAGCTAAAATGTCATTCACTGTAACAATAATTTATATACCAAAACATATTACCAGACAAAAAAAAGAGAATGCAAAAATAACTAAGGAACATCATTCTATTGATTTGTCCTCAATAAGGGAACATAAATCTCAACCACCGGTGTTTTACGATTCACATTCTCTGAGGAGTCGTTCTTTATAGAGAGGCCTAGTCCTTGGTGGAATCAATCAGAGAATCACCGTCTGACTCATCATGATCTTTTACATATTAAAATGATATTTTTTCCCATATTACTGTTTTGTTAAATCTACCTTTTTTATTAGCAGTTACACCCTTTAACTTTAAGCTGATGAACCCCATGAGCCTTTGCCCCTGCTGTTCTGCTCTTCCTCTCCATGTGAATGTTCACTAAAGGAGATGAACTGACGAAATGCACTAAATGGCTTTGGGAGCATTACGGCTTGATATGATATTCCGGATTGTGAAAGCCATTGATAGCGAGCCATAATTGAGTTTGCAAACAATCAATTTGCGGATGGGCGACGCCAGACAGCTTATTGACCAGCCAGGAGGGCCTCCACCCTGACAGTGCATGCCAAGAAAAGCAGAAAGAAAGTAAAATAGCAGCACTTTAAACATGTTTAATTACAGGTTTCATGTTTAATTTTCCACCCTCCCCACTCAACGAACAGTCTCTCTTTCATGTCACGTCCTTGTTTCTCCTTTGATGTCGCCACTAAGAGAATTAGAGGAATATCATAATTGAAACGTCTTTAATAATTCACGCCAAACCTCTCTCCACCAGCAATCCAGCTGCTGAAATATTCATTGCGATTGAGACTCTGAGTCTGGGAGGGGTGAGGGAGATGGCTGATGTCTGTGTTTATGAGTGTTTGTACACACATGCATGTGTACATGTGTGACTGCATAGCTGATCAAAATGAGCATGATTGGAAAGGGATAGGATTTAAAAGAAACACAAAGATAAAATCTATCTAAAGATTTAGAAAATTAATTATAATTGGCTGTATATATATATATATATATACATA
>CAIGQW010000302.1:11745646-11773188 GCA_903798125.1 Danio choprae | reverse complement strand
GTGTGTGTGTGTGTGTGTGTGTGTGTGTGTGTGTGTGTGTGTGTGTGCGTGTGCGCGTGCGTGTGAGAGAATCTTAGGTTAGATTGCTTCCAAACACTGAGCCTCTGATGATGCCATAAATTTAACTGTCACTTCTTTCCTTAGCTTTGTACTTTCTGACCCCTAAAGTTAGATCTTCATGCAATATGAGGGATAATATTACTTCTTGGTGGAGCTTCAGATGATTATTGATAGATTGGTGTGGAACTGAGTAAACCTCAAATGAACTTTGTATTATTAACCAAATCCTTCAGGAAGTGAAGTTGAAAACCGGCACATCAGCTCTGCATGATTTGCTGATTTCATTCCTAATAGATTGACATCTTTTTTTTTTTTTTTGCTTACTATGAACAAACCCCAACCTTCTATACATAGCGTTTATTTACAGAGAATTTCAAAATAAACAGGATTTAATTAAAATCTTAGTCACAAATGCAGAGGCAACCTAACCAAAACAATGAAATTGTTCAAATATACACAGTGAGTTATGGCAGAACCTTTTGTTTGTAGATTGTAAATGAACTTTGTATATATCACATAGACCCAAAGAGCAGTAAATATGAACCTTTATTGCATTATCTATAGGAAGTTGGTGCTAAAACTAAAAAGTTTTATGTGACAATTTTCAACTAAAACATCAAACTTTTTATGTTTTCTTTTAGCCATTTTTACAGACCTAAATAAGAAACATTTGAAAATGCAGGTTTTTAAAAATGATACAATTATTTTATCTTTGTAAACCACATGAATATGATTTTGTGAAAACAGACATCATGCTTTTGTGTATTACGTGATCAGTCTGTATATGTCCATGAGTACCTGACAACAGAAACCGCAGTAGTCAACCTGCAGAACCATATTTAGATGTGCGTATAGTGATTCTATACACAAGTGACATCCCTACTGGCCTGGAATACATAATGCAGCTTTTTTTCGTCATTTTTAAGGACCAGTGTGAACAGGGATTGTTTTGAAACTGCTGCCATCTATACATAAATCTTTTCCATTTTTAATGCATATTTTTGAATAAACTAAATGTGTCATTTAGTGTCCTAAATGACAACAGTCAACACTTTATTGTCCCACACTTACACTTTGTGTTCTTATTTCTTCTTATAGCATAATAATACTTATAGCATCCTTGATTTTGAGTCTTCATTGATTCTTAATTGATTCATGATTCTCAAGAATCCTCAAATGATTCATCTTTTATGTCAATACTTCAACATCTATTACTAAGACACTCTATTTTCTATCTGTTAAAAACATGCTATGCCTATTAACACTTTTTATATTTTATTTTCTCTTGTGTATATATATTTTTAAAACCAAATCAATTTGTAAACTGCATTATACTAACTGGAAATTATAATTTTATTGACATTATTGTTCTTTTGTTGCTTTGATTACTTCTATTTTTTGTCATTGCTTTGGATAAAAGCATCTGCCAAATGATTAAAGGTAAAAGTCAATGTAAATGACAAAGTTTATTCATTGATTTTAAACTATTGCTGATGCTGTAAATGGTTTTGTTGTAAAAAAAAAAAAAAACCATCTAAAAGTCATGTTATTAAACATCATTCTTCCTCTGTAGTTAAATATTGTTAGGAACATCACTGTAAAAATATATAGCTATCTGTAAAAAAAAACAAAAAAAAAACAAACATCTCTGTCTGATTCATGAATTAATTGACTATATCAGCTGATTGACTGAATCAGCACTTATTGTATGAACCAAAGTCCCTTTAGGGCAAGTCATTTCACTCGGCGACCATCTTTAAAACTGCTCAGGCATTCTGTCTAAATGGGGAAACGTCAAATTCTCTAAAATTCTTGCCAAGCTTACGATTAAATTTCAGATTAGGAATCACCTATAAAATTAAACAACTTTTAGTCTCTTTAGTTTCATTTCTAAATGTTCAAATCACACAAAATCTGCAGAAACTCTGGTCTGGTCAGAGCCCCTCCCTAGGAGAATTGTCAGTTTATCCTGACTGATGATTGGCTCCTGTACTAGTAGTCGGGGCTTCATTCGCAATACTGCCCGTTACACTTTCCCCCATTCAAAACTATACGAGTGACATGTCTTGTGTATTCTATAGTCTTTGATATGAACACACATCTATTGGTACGTTTATAAACTTCATTTTTAGAGTTCACTAAAAATGTTTTATTCACTACACACACCACTGTAAATCTTCTGCCATCATGAACAAATGTGTATATAAGAGGAAATCACTCAATCACTGCTTCACATTCTTTCTGCCTCTCAGTGTGAAATCTTTTGAAGGTGGATGGACAGTTACAATATTTACTCAGCATGTAGAGTGCCTGAAAAGGGAAAGCTCAAGAGGAGGAAAATGGAAGTTGATGTTTGAATTGCTCCCAGCATTAGTCCGTACATGTTGCTCTGTTGGTGAGATTGAATGTAGGCAGGTGGAGAAATCCTACTCAAATAAACTGTGGAGCTACAAATGAATGGCCGCAGCAAGCGATATGCTCTTAATGTTGTTTGGAATCAAAGGCTGACCTGTTAAGAGGAATGTAAACCTGCTCTGTATTTGCAGGAATTTTCCCTGATATGACTTGCCTGCAGATCCGAGATATTTATTGAGAGCTTTAAAGGTTGTAGCCAATGCATTGGTTGTAGCTGTTATGTACAGATGTTTTCTGAAACGTGGTGGTAAAACTGATACAGTTGTGGTTCACCTTTATGTCCTATTCAGCCACATTTTAATTTTATGGTGTAAACTGTATACAAACGTTTGGTGTCAGCTAATTTTATTTTATTTGTTTATTTATTTTGTTTGTTTGTTCAAGTATGCATTTATTAATATACAATTCATTTATAAGATAACTGTTAAAACTGTTAAAATATATTATTCATTCATTCATTTTCTTTTCGGCTTAGTCCCTTTATTAATCTGGGGTCGCCACAGCGGAATGAACCACCAACTTATCCAGCAAATGTTTTACGCAGCGGATGCCCTTCCAGCTGTAACCCATCTCTGGGAAACATCCACACACACTCATTCACACACATACACTACGAACAATTTAGCTTACCCAATTCACCTGTACCGCATGACTGTGGTGGAAACAGGAGCACCCGGAGGAAACCCACGCAAACATGGGGAGAACATGCAAACTCCACACAGAAATACCAACTGACCCAGCCGAGGCTCGAACCAGCGACCTTCTTGCTGTGAGGCGATCGTGCTACTCACTGTGCCACCGTGCAGCGTAAAATATATTAATTACATAATATTGTTGAATTTAATATCAGATTATATAAAAGATATAAGAATTAAGAGACCACTTGAAAAGTATGAGTTCATGTCTGAAAACCTTTAAAACAAAACTGAACATTTTGTTTTATGTTATGAAAAAAACAAATATTGCTCTAAATGACAACGTTTTTATTTTAATACATAATAAATTATATAAATAATGAAGCAAACAGTATGTAATGCTCAAATAAATCCTGAAAATTCCATAATTGTACACTAAAATATAGTAAAGTTAAACTGTGTATATATTACTGTTACTCATCTTTTTGTTTATTGCCAGATGAGGCTTATTTCGAACACCTAAACCTTCATTTAAAACCAGATCAGGGATATAGTTTTGCTTTCTTTTCTTTCTATGATTTTCCCCTTTATTATTTATTTATTTATTTTGAATTCTGTGTGTCACTGTTTCATGTCATGATGCTAAAGCTAGAGATTGGCAACTTCTACTTTAAATACCTACACTCTTAGTTCACCACTACTAAGTCTTGCCAAAATGCTCCCAACTGTAAGAAGATTGAAGATTAATATGTGATTTCTGTGAAGCAAATGAAGTGAACCGTAAGTTTAAAAAAAAAAAAAGTTTTTTACCTTTGGCTTGCCATTATCCCCTTGGAAACGTAATGTGTGCACAGACCAAAAAGCTTCTCTAAATCTTTGCTACCACATCACAGATGCAATGAGAGTTTGCCCACAAGTGTGTGCACAAAGCAGGCATGTACAACTATGGGTGGGCTTGCATAAACCTGCATTCATGCCCACCCAGACACAATGCTGTCTTCAATGTCTTTAATGTCTTCAATGTCATTCCAAATAGAAAAATCTTTAGTCTTCTGATGTGAAGATCAACTGGGGATTTTATTTAGAGGTTTGTTCTTTGGTGTGTTTGAGTTGTGCAGCAGTTTTAGGACTTTAAGGATTGCACAATAGCAGAGCTAACATGCATCAAATACAAGCTTCTGATTTTATGGAGTCATTACGTTTTTTTGTTTTTGATTTTGTTTTACTGGTTTCTACAGGTTTTAGTGGTTAAAAGGTCTATTTAAATGGAATATTTCTGCATCAATAATGTTAAGAGCAATCATGAAAAAGCATAATAATAATTACTGAAAGTTATAATTTTGTTTAAAAAAACAAGGGGATACGTAAAAATACAGGTGAAAATTACAGTATAAACATTTTACAATTGCACTTATGTTTTTTATTCACACATGTATATTGTTTGGGCTATAAAGCTTAACTAAGGATTTTTACAGCCATTTTAGATGCATAAAATATTGCTTTATGGGTAAATTATGGTGATAATGTAATAAAAATTATAACAATTTAAATGTCATTATTTTTGATCCGAAAATAAATATAAATGGGTTCATACTAATTTACGGAAGACATTTTTTGTGCTTAAATAACTTTTTAGGCATAACATGCATAAAGTTGTAAACATTTCTACAGTTGAAACAATATTTGAATATTTATGAATTAAGCCCATTCACCTTAACAAAACAACAAATTACCCCCGCCTTTTTGTTGTTGTTGTTGTTGTAAAAACAGACGTTATAACTGTGTTGAGGAAAGTTACTTTTGAAAGTAATGTATTGCAGTATTGAGTTAATCCCCGAAAAAGTAACTAGTTGCGTTACTTGGTTACTTTTTATAGTAAGTATTGTGCTACGTTACTTTTGCGTTATTTTTTATTACCTGGCTGTGGTTTGATCTTTCAGAACGTTTTTTTCTTTGTTTTTTAATAGAGGAGCTCTGCAATTAACAACGCACTGTATAACTTACACCTTCATTTACCTATAAAAAACACATTAAAAAAAAATATTTTAGGATAATGTTATCTGAGAACTTTCTTACTCCAGAGCTACTGTATACATGCCGTATATACAGATGATTGAAAGTTTAAAGCAATGTGTTTGCTACTTTTGTACTATTTGTCTTAAGTAAAATCACTGTCCATTGAGACAATCCCCTTTTTCTTTTCTTCGATGCGTTTAAAATAATGAACACATTCTCTCATTGTCTGCGTGTGATTCATTGTGACTACTTTCAGTTTAATTCAGCAATTTGTTTTAAAAGAAAATTAATTAAACTAAAAAGTAACACGCATTACATTTTCAAAAGAGTAACTCAAATATTATTACTTATTTTTTAAAACTAATGCGTTACTTTACTTGTTACTTAGAAAAGTAATATGATTACGTAACTCTAATATTATTACGTAAATTAACGTACTGAGTGTTGCTGAGCCAAGTTTGAACCTTAAATACTCCATTAAGACTCAATACTTTTTTTTACTCTAATGAGGATCCAGCTGTGTTAGTGTATCTGCCTTATCATGTACAGATAATAATTTATGAAATCAGAGCTGGGGATCTGTCCAGTGAGATTTATGCCATTTTATAAGACATCATTATATAGATCCATATTACCCCGACACTATATAGATTAGTTTTAGGCAAGGAAATGAGACTCATACATCTGTAGGCAAGCAGCAAAACATTTCCATTTCAATCACATTCTTCACGAACTCCAGTTCAGACAGGTGGAGTGTAAGAAGATCGCTGTGAACCATCCCTAAACCCTAAACAACACTGTCAGGATATAATATTTCTGCTTTAGATCTGAGTTACAAACGCACAAATTGTTTATATGACCAAATGGCTGGACTTCCTGTGAAATAATTCGATGTACTATTCAATATTACATCTTGATTTGCAGGAATTAATTGTTTATACACATGGGGATAATCACTAGTTCCTGATTGCTCAATTACATTTACTGATTGGACACTTATCAACAGTTCACTGTACTTGCATTAACATAATTTACTCAGAAATGCATCATAACATGTCTTCTCTAAAGCATGTGTCCTTTCGTCTTGTATGGTAGTAATTAAAGTCTTCAGTCTTCATATGGAAAGGCTGCAGAGAACGGTTTGCCATGAGTTTGATGATGATAAATGACTCGAGCCTTTGCTTCATATTTAGCTTGGATGAGCTGGTAGCATCACGTCCATTAGCTAAGCGGGATTGAGTTAAATTCCATCTGTAAGCTATTTAGGAATTGAGAGGACTATTATATGCTCTTCTGAACTGATGTTCAGATCATATGTGTTGACAAGGCATGAAGGTGTGGAGGAGTGAAGTGTCAAACAGCAATTCACTCTCTCTGGAGGACATTTCGTACGCTTTATTTCCCATTTATTGGCTATTGCTGATAATAGGCAAATGGGAAATAAAGCATAGAAGAGAGACAACTGCTTTATTATTATAAGAGGACTTAAATTTGCTCTCTCTGTCACCCTATAGTGAATTACATCTTTCAATGATGACATTTGTATTGAACTGACCTGAATCACTAATGAACTAATTAGAACAGTCCCAGCATTCTTGAGAACGGAATGAACTGGTTTTACTGAAGAAACGTCGTTACTGATTTTTACTATTGCCTGTAATTACTCCCCCCTCCCCCCTCCCCAGTTTTTTAGATTTAGCCCTTGAAGTTGAGCCATTATTAAGAAACATTTAAAGACTCATCAGTTTCATCATTATTTAATCATTTAATTGTCCAACAATAGCATTCCATGATTCTGGGAAACCATTGTGCAATTCTGAGTGTGCTTGATGCATGTGAGTGGGCTTGACAAACCACCTGTAGGAGACGCACTCTTTTCCTCTCCATATTCACCAGACACTTTCCTACAAACACTGTTAAAAGGATTCAGTAATAATAGTAATAATATTTAGTTGTGTTGCAGAAAAATACATATTCACGCGTGCTTGCGTGTGCGTGCATGTGTGTGGGTGCGTGTGTGTTTGTGCTAAAATCAACTGCTAAACTAACTTTGACTTGTCATGGCATCTATATATTGTTGCTCTCTGGTGATCTTAAGTGCTTATTTTATCCTCATTTTTAGGATAAATGGATAAAAGCGTCTGCTAAATTAATAAATGTAAATGTAAGATTGGATATTGGTCGAAGATGAAAATACTGTTTTGGTATTTGCATCAAATTATATTAACAAAAAAGATTTTAATGTATGTAGAAAGCATATCTAATGATGTTCGTGAAAATAAAATGTTGAAATATGGGTGGAATAGTGTGTAAGCAACGTGTTTAAAATGCAGGGTTCCACAAAATTCAATCATGTTGTCCCAAAAAATGAATGATAATACTAAATTTGATGAAATTTAAAGCCATTAAAAGGTTTTTGCTGACAAATAATCAAAGTAACAGTTGATTAGTGTTTTTCTCCTTGCTCTGAAAGATTTTTTTGATACATAAACCATATTGTTATTTAAAGTGGGTGTCTTTTGTAAATCATGGTCATCATTTTTGGCTGAGACATCACATCCTTCAACAGTGACATTTGTATTGAACTGCATTGTATGAAGCACTATAGAAATACAAATGACTTGACAGAGTCTCAAAGGGCTTCAATCATCCTCGGTTTGCTGGAGCCACAATCAAGAGCCTCGTTGTGTTATACTTTTCTCAGGTATGTTCGCTTTGTGAAACATGAGAAAAAGCAGCTGTAGTGGAAATAATGATTACAAGTAGACATCTGGTCAGGCTGCAATTTGACTGTGTGTAAGGGGTTGATGTATGCGCTGGCTTTTCGGCAATGGCATTGGAGGGACCCCATACACCGGCTGAGCTCCAGGGGGTTACAGTTCGGAGGAGTTGAAGGCCTGAGATTAATAACCACAGATATGTGCAGACAACCAAAATATTACATGTCCATCCAGTCTGCTGTCTGAGGCTGCGTTGACACTGAACAGACCTATGATGCATAATTCAGTGTAAAGCCAACGGTGTTTAGTGGTTGTTTGGAGGAGAATAAAGGAACTGCTGCATCCTAAAACAATATTTCTTTTTTGCACTGTTGGTGTATGAGTTTCTTTCTTTCTTGAAATGCAGTAAGTACTGTAGGTCAAAGATTCGATGTCTTAGTTTGGTGTGTTTTAAATAATTTTAAATCATTGATGACAAATAGGTAAACCGTAGTGGTTTGAACGATAAGATTTAACCGTTGTGTGTCCTAATGTATGTTTTTATGGTTTGGATTTTTTTTCCCCCCTGCGTTAATGCAAGCAGCATACATTTCTGATAGCTGATAGTTTTATTCAAGTTTATATTATATTGTATTTATATAATTATATGTCAATTATTGTACCAAAATAGATTTATGAGAGTGGCGTGTCGGTAAAAAGACTTTATGGAAAAGAAAAAAAAAGTTTTTAATAAATAACATGAAAGACAAAATTGTTCATATAGACAATAAATGCTAAAAACATGTAAGCGGTAGGTTTGTGAAAAGTATTTTTGAGGCCCAAAGTGGGCAGTGCCAGCTGTTGCCATTTTGGCAGCACATCATCAATATGAAATGGAGGAAAATAATAAATTACATAATATAACAACATTTTAGTCTATTTTATTTAGCCCACAGCTAATCAGCCTGCCGGATTTGTGTCCTCTGAGCTACATTTCTCCTCCTCCTGAAGGTGCTGCTCTGAGATCAATGTGTTCACTCTACTCAGTGGAGTTTTTAGGTTCTGTCCAGTCTGCATCTGCTTCAGACCTCAATTAATCTTTTTGAAGTTGATGTGGAAATAGACTTGGTCTGTACAGCAGGTTAAGCAAAGTGAACCTTGTTCCTCTTAAATCGTCTAATACTTTCTTCCCTCATATAAGCAGCAACACCATAGTAAAAATAACTGTTGCATGTTATCCAGCATATGGAACTTTTTCTTCTGTTCCATACGTGAATGTGTGTTTTTCTGTGAATCATACAGGTTTACACTTCTAAAACAGTTTCATACATACATTGTTAATTAAAGTACTGTTAAAATAAAACATTGTTAGTCGGGCTATTAATTTAACATTCATTTAACTAATTAGTTATTAAGAAAATGTAACATTAAACTAAATCATTAAACTGATAAGACCAGGCTTGTAAATTAGCTGTCATGAAAAAAAATCTACTGAAGAAATAAAAGCAAGGCTGCAGATATAGGTGTTACATCTTCAATAGATTAGTGTGTTAAATACAACTTTGGCACTTTTATGGTCAGGTCTTGTGGGCTTAGAGCTCTTCCTGCAGTAGGAAACATGCTTTCACAGAGTTTCCCTCCTCTTCCGTGTGCCTCCTCCCCTTTGTGTTCATGTATCCCTTTATGAGAAAGAATTCACTGTGTCAACACTATTAATGAGGCATCACACCCCCCTGAGCCGGCAGACGTACTGTATTACACACTGAGTGCTGGAGGATCAAATCAGTCATGGATAAAGTTCTTTTCATGGCTAGCTATAAGGGCTTTATTTCTGTATTAGTTGCAAATGTATTAGATGGATAGATAGATGGATGGATGGATATGTATATTAAAGTTAATTTAAAGTTGTTGTTTTTTTGTTTCTGTTGGAATAATTGGTTTGCTTCATTATTTATCTAAAAATAAATGCGTGCAATCTTACAATATAAGGATTTTTTATTTCAAGATATATCAGGCTAAACAGTAAAATGGCCTAAAGTTTGCGCTATTTATTTGTTTAAATTAACATGTAATAAAATTGATTCTACTTTGAGTCAAACTCAGATAACTGAAACACTTTATTAATTTTAAACTTTGTTAAAGCATCTCTATTTCCATGATCTATCTGTCTTTTTCCCAGTTTTTCCAGATTTTTCCCCATCTGATATTAGTACCACTGAATACAATTGTCATGTCATAAAGTAAAGACTACAGAAAAAGAAATAATAATATGAAATAGACATAACAATAAACTAATTTGAGTGCAAAAACATATGAAAGAAAAATAAGTCAATTTTACTTTATTGTTTTTTTCAATGTACTGCTAACAGGTTTTAGACTGTCATTTTCTATCATTTTAGTTATCATTTACAAACACATTTATGTATTATTGTAAAAGATGAGTGTTCTCGATGGTATGTAGGCTTCTTGAAGCAATACAGCAAACTCAAATAATTGCAGTCTTTGCTATTATGTTTATGAGGATAATTAGCGTTTTACAGTAAGCAGGAGAACTTAGGCCTTCATCATTCAGAAGTGCTGATGCTCGAGCACCAGTGCAAGAATAGAGAAGTTCAGTGTCCCGATATTACCTTGCCCTTTATTATCTCTAATGAGACAAACAGATGTGTGTGGCATTGTCTTTTACAGGAGTGTGGTGACTTATTCAGCAAAAATGAAGCGTCCCAATGGAGATCCCATGAATAGATTACAGGAAATGTAACTGTGGTAGGTTGCAACACAGGAGTTGATGCACACATCCTTTTTCTGAGGAGTTACGATGTTGAGGAAAACAAACTAATGTGGTGTCTTTGCAATTTCAGGAGGTCAGTGTTTCATTCCTTGGCTGTTTTCTCAAGCTTTGACCTTGGGTTTGGACAATTAGTCTATGCCATTGAATGGGGACAGACCTGCGCTTCCAATCAACATGTGAGCTTTTTGTTTTCCCAGAACTCAGTCAGAGACTTTAAGGTCTCAGGTCAAAAGAACTGTTCGCCCGTATCGTTCTGTCTTTTACCCATGTCAGCTGGTGGAGCCACTGATATTTTCTAAAGTCTGAAAGAAACTGAAGGCTTACAGATTGTCTGTCTGGCCCAGGGCAGGGTGCCCACATGGGTTCTGAGGTTCAAGTTATTTAAGTCAAAAAAAGAGCAGTCACAGATCATTTACAACAGACCCTGAAGTCCAGCTGAGCACCAATCCAAAGTTCTGTCCTCACTTCCAACATTAGTGAATTTTCACTGAGCCCCGCTTGGACTCTAGGAAACAGATGCTGCTTTTGTCAAGCACAAGAAAAACCATTGACTGACATTTGTTGATATTAATCCTATTAATCATGGATGAAGAAATGAAAAAAAAAGTTATCTTGGGAGTCTAAAAGAGGACTGTGTTTTAGATCTTGTTCATGCTTGAATGTATTTAAAATATATACAGGCTACTTTATACCTTGCTAGTACAGGGTTGAACCCCCTTTTGCTTTCAGAAGTGCCTTAATTCTTTGAAGCATAGATTCAACAAGGTGCTGGAAACAATTCATAGACATCAAAGCATCCATGAATTAAATCTCCCATTCCAGCACAACCCAAATGTGCTCTATAATACTGAGATCTGGTGACAGTGGAGACCATTTGAGTTTAGTGATCTCGTTTTTGTGATCAAGAAACCATGATTTGTGCTTTATACTGGAAAATGGAGCTTTTATACTGCCTGTGCCCATCACAATATGGGTGCACTGTGGTCATAAAGGGATGAACATGGTCAACAGCAATACTAAGGTGGGCTATGGCATTTTAAAGGGTTAATTCAGTCTAAAATGAAAGTTCTGTTATTAATACTCACCCTCATGTCGTTCCAATTCCTGAGCATCATCGGAAAACAAATTAAGTTATTTTAAATGAAATCTTAAAGCTCTCTTAGCGACCTTCCTTAGCAACAGTCTTGAGATGTTCAAAGTTCAGACAAGGAATCAAAAACATTGTCAAAACATTGCATGCGACTTCAGGGATGCAACTGTATTTATATGAAGCTCCACAACGTTTTTGGTTCCCTTTCGGATTTGTGTTACCAGTGTGCTCTTCTGCTGCTGTTGCCCATTCTGATGCTTGATTTGAACTTCAGCAAATTGTCTTGATGGTGTTTGCATGTCTAAATGCATTGAGCTGCTTCCATGTGATTGGCTGATTAGATTAGCTGTACAGATATTTATGTAAAAGAGCAGGTGTACTTACTTAGGTTTACATAAAGTAACCAGTGAGTGCATATACATATATCATTTTGTCTGATTGTAAAGGACAGTGCATGTGTAGACCATTTTGTCATTTAAGCGACTTAAGAGACCTCAAGCTAGACCTCAAGGGTTCAGTCCTAATTTGTTCCAACATAGTAAAGTCATGTTCTACAAAGTTTGTAATGCCATGAAGAATCAAGGTTGAAGCTGTGCAACTTCCTTGTAGTGGTCCAGAGAGAATACCTGTTTAACACTTAAATGAGTCTAACCAGCTGCAAATCCACCCTGACAGAGTCACAGGCCACGAATCATTTCCAGTTTTAAGATTTTTCTTTCTGTTAGTGACACCTGGACACTTAAAAAATCAGCTGCAGGTCATGTAAGCCATACTGTGATCAACCTTACATCTTGCACAAATTTGTAGTTGCACAATCCACTCTTGGAGACGCATTCTGCTCTTGTTCATTTATTATGAGGGGACATTGTGCAATGTGAAAGATCAGGAAGAATCATCTGATAATAGTTTGAATATGCGAACAGAATGTGCTGAAATGTTTGGAAGGTAACTGATCTTTTGCCTTTGACATCTTAGAGGTTCACTGTACCCAAAGACTAAAACAAATAAGTCAGCATAACCAAAAAATAAACTGTGAAATGACATTGGAGGGAATGATTTAAGGCTCTTTGGAGGGTCTTGTTATGCAATGCCTATTTACTACGTTACAGGATGTCCAAAGCTGTCCATTGTGGATTTTGGCAATGGATATAAATGTAGGCTGTCCAAAGTCCCGAAGCTTTACCTGCTCTGTTGTTACCTGTCTGTTAACACCTCGGTAGCTTTTTTTCAATTAAACGTAACTGAGAGGAACAAAACTATTTGTACTTTTTAGTTTTCTGGCAGTCAGGAAGGAAATCATGTTGACATAGGTTGGATTGGCATTACAAACAGAGCATGTTCTTGGCTGCGTTCTTTGTTTTTCTTGCTCGGCACCCAACATAGCTGCTGTCAGCACCTGGTCAAGGTGCCAGTTAGGGGCAAATAGATCACTGCAAATTCCTTCATTCATTCACAAAATAAAAAATGAACGCAGACTAAACCACTTGAGTTGTTTCCTCTTCCCAGGACCCTTGTTATTGTACTCTGGGTCTGGTGACATTGCATTTGTATAATGTCAGCTTATGCTGCACTTCCTAATTTACTTTTAGCAGCAAGAGTTTATTTCTTACAATCTGTCCTTTTTGGCAGACAATCATTTAGGCCTATTGGGACTTTCCTTTTTACTTCATCTTGCCGTATTTTTTTGTGAAATCTAATTAAGTGAAGGTTATGTGAACTCTGGGCCTACTGTGACTTCACGAACCTTTCAGAGAAAATGGATTTTTTTACTAATCAGATGTCAAATAAAGTGCACTAATAATTTGACTGAACTCACAACAAGAGTGAAGGAAATAGCAGCTCAATTCTGGATGATTAAATGATTTATAGTAGAACGAAAGAACCACAGTGTTTAATATATTATTTATGTGCAGGGAATGGGATATTGTATGACTTGCTGTTGTAGCATCGCTTTATTAATACTCACTTGCTGCTATTTGTTGTGCGTGTACAGGTTTGGGTGGTTTACAAAGAAAGATATTTATATGATGACATGGGTATGACCTAGTTCTACTCTATTAAGCTGGTTTATGATGACACACCTTGTGTCTTCATAATTTTGAATGCTTCATAATCATACTTAACAGGGTTTTATCACATAAAATTTTTGACTAAATCAGATTAGCTGTGGGGGTTGGGTTTAAGGGTAGGGGTGAGGTAATGACATATAATAAGCCTTTAAAAGTTATAATAAGCATGTGCAGGTTCATGTATAAGTGCGTGTGTACGCCCGTGCTTACTACTTTGAGGAAGAGACCACTTTAAAGTTATTTTTAGTTCCATGGATTTACTATTAATATGTGCATTGGGTAAAATGTTCAGTTTCATATCAACATTTTGATATCTATGTTTTTATAACTTTTTGTCGATGTGTTTTTAAATCCAGAGGATTTCTACATTTATCTTAAAAGAAAAAATCAAGCAGAGTGTCCATTACAAACATTTTAGGAAATTTCATAGAAACAACCATCATTTGGGTAAATCATAAAACTTTTTTTTGTTTCAAAAGCTGAGCTGGATTTTAATGCATGTTATATTCTTGTTTTATAAGTACATGATATCCTCATTTGTGCCATAGTTTATGCGAATAATGGCTGTAAAATTAATACACCTCTTAGGGAATATTCAGACTAATGACAATTACATTTAAACAAGATTGAAGAGGTTTGTCAGACATAAACATGTAGTGTAAAAATGACTGATTCAGTCCTTACTCTGATTATTGAAAATAATTCCATTATTGGTGCTGACTGATATTTATTACCTATATTTCGTTAAAGATCCATTCATCATCTGTAAATAAAATAAGTCAAAATACACAAACAGTTTTCCATTGATTTAAATTACCCCATTAGAACATTGCATATTAATTTTGGAAAGTGGAAACCACTCTATAGAGCTATATATAGTTGTTCATTGACAAATCTAAAGCCTTCAGGGCACTGAGATCTCCATACTTCACTTTATATAAACACTATTGAGAATATTGTCACCATTCTTCATTTGTGCCATTGACAGCACCTTTAAGACAGTGGCCAATAAACAGATTCTCAAAGCCATAGAGTCAGTTCAGCTCAATCTGTTCAAAGAGATCCTGTTCATGTCAATGAGAGGTGAGGAGTTGAGGACAAACGTTCTATTGGGTTTCTAAACACTGCAGATTCTGAATCATACAAGAGGAGCAGATGTTTTGCCACAGGGATAAAGAACATTTCCCGTCTAGATCCGTAAAGGAACGTGTGCATTTCTTTGGGAAAGTGCCAGAAAGGGCTAATATTCTGTTGTAAGCATGGCCTCTTCTCATATTCACAAACACATTTTTAGTTCTTGAAAAATGTGAGGAGGTGAATTTTATCATGGTGAAATATGGACATTGGCTGTGTATTTATTTTGCGCAATCACTCTATTCCTGGCTTTTCTTCAAAGAGCTTGAGTTTAGTTAACAGCTAGTCAATCATTCAAATGTTGCTCAAAGCTGAGTGTAATTTCAGCAAGTGTAAGAAATGCAAACCTAGTCTTTTTTTTTTTTGAGGATTGTGCTTTTGCACATGCAGTAATGTTAGTAACAGTTCATCTATTTTATTCTACAACCATTCACAAAGAAAAAAAATGCTGAACATGGAATTTGCAAGTAAAACTAGAGCGAGAAGCAAAATCCATCAGTCTCTATCAGATAAGACCAAACATTGACTGCAATCTTTACTGATCCCATGGGGCCAGAGAAAAATATATGTGGCACAGTGTTCCCCATTCCAACATTAGATTTAGCTTTGCTTGCTTAAGGTATGTGTATACACTGCGTGGGGCCCTTTATGCTGAGAATGTATTATTCTGTCAGCCGGCCTGTTTTCCCATGATCTACTCGTGTTTAGAGTGTCAGGAGATCAATAGAGTGAGAAGAGCACATCGATCAGTTTAGTCTGATCTTCTAGAATTTACGTTTTATTTGTGAATTTATCATTTAAAGGGATAGTTCACCCCAAACTAGTTTTAGTGTCTTTTTTTCTGTTGACCATAAAAAATATAGATTCTTAAGTCTATTTGAAACTGTTAGCCATTGACTTATACATGATTTACAAATTTGAGCAGTTTTTAACTTTCTTCAAATGATCTTCTTTTGTGTTTAACAGAAAAAAGAGACTTATTTTACAATAATTTGACAAGGATGTTTTAGAATATGTCCTATGTCTTTTGAGGATATTAACTTTGCATTAAAATTAAGTTTATTTCATAGCAAGAGCAATTTATCATTTCTTAGCAATATTTTAAAGTTCATATTGATAATATACTACTAATAATGATTTTTATTAATTATTATAATAATAATATTAATATAATTTAAAGTAAGACTGTGGTCCCCTTTAAAGCTCCCAGATGCTCTCCTATTTAGAACCACCAAGATGTATTTCAAATAAATTTTTTATCAAAAGCACATTTTTTTCTCATATAAAATTTATTAAATAAAAAAGTATAAACATTTTTTTTTTCAAAAAATCATTATTATTACGTTACTAAATGTTAATTGATATATTAATATTAAATAATATTAGATATTGAATATAGCAATAACAATATCTTTCATCTCACAGCAATATTTTTAAAGTTATTATATATTTCTGTTAAAATATATGAGGTTTATTTCTTATTATTTTGCTTTCCAAAAATTAGATCCATTTTTCATTTTCTTGCTTTCCTTTTGATAAATCTGACCTTTTGCACTCTGATGATGAGTGTGGATAAATAAATGTACCTTCAGTGTGTCCTGCTAGTCATCCCTGCATCTGCTTCCTCTCTGACCTCCATCAGGTAGCTGGATTTCCCTCCCTGATGCTGTTGACTCAGCTGGGCTTAGTGAACTGCTTCTATCTGAGAAACGCAAGTCCAATTTGTAATGCTGCTAAAAAGGCTAAGCGAGCTGTAAGCCCTGCTTTATTATCCTTCACACCTTCAGAGCAGCACAAAGTTCTTTAAAGATAATCTCAGTCAGGAAAACAACCTTCTGCGCCTCTCTGAGCGTGTGAAATCCCTGAGCGTTAGTGTTTTTAGAAACCCAGGCGTACAGAGGCAAAGGTCAGCAGAGCTTGGAGGTCTGATACACCAGGTTGCCCCTCAGATATTTTTTGTGGGTCTTGAAAGGCGTCTAAACTTCCCCTCAATTTCATGTATGGGATAAAGAGAGCTGTTTGAACTGGGGACTTAAACCGTTTTTAATGGAAGTCTCATTGATTTTGTGCTTTGTGTTAATACACAACAAGCAACAAGAAATCTACTTTTAAATTAGTAAATTCGTAAAATTATCCAGCCTGAGTTTGTTTAAAAGGATAGTTCACCCAAAGATGAAAATCCTGTCATCATTTACTCACACTTCACTTGTTCCAAACCTGTTTGAGTTTATTTCTGCTGTTGAACACAGACAAGATATTCTGAAGAATGCTGGAAAGCAGCAACCATTCACTTCCATAGTGTTTTCTGTTCCTATGGATTTCAGTGGCTGCTTTGCTGCTGCTCGAGGTTGAGTGTATGTTAATTTTCTGGGTGAACTATCCCTTTAATAGACATTTCAAGTGAATATGGTAAAAAAGTGACTAATACCTATCGCCATTATTCCCCAGTTGACATTAATTCTTCTTATTATTATTCTTCTTATTAATATTATTATTATTATTATTAATAATAATAATAATAAGAAGAAGAAGAAGAAGAAGAAGAAGAAGAATTAAATATTTTTAAATACAAGTAATTAAATACAATAATTAAATAAAAGGTTTCTAATAAATACCTAATGCTTATATAAGTTTATTTTATGTCCAGATTAAACTCAATAAATCTCCTAGACTGAAGGTACTAATATGTTTTCACTCACTTGTGTTGAAATAACAAGAGTTGTAGAGTGGTTTCATTCGTCTTGCAGTGGCCGCTTTTTGTATTAATCACTCTCAACAGGTAACTTTCAGTGGGCGATCATGATAAATAGCACCAACTCCATTAAAGTAAAACACCAGTGATTAATAACATCCCCAGACTTCGCATTCAGAGCAAGACAAATACACATCTGTCCTGACCTCTTGCCGTTCAGGTTGAAATCATAACCTTTTTCTGCACACACACACACTCACACACAGCAATAAAAACAAACCAAGCCTTAGGCCGCGGAACATTGCTAAAGCTAAGCACATGAAACTTATCACCCATTGAATGTTTAAAGTGACTGGATAACAATCTTTGTTGTATGGAACAGTTAAAATGAATGGTGACGAGGGACTTTAAAGGATAACAGAAAATATCATAAATATAAGGCATTAAAACATACATGTTGTATTTTATTACTTTTGAGTTTTATTACTTCATCGAGTTGGTTTATTTGAGGAAAAGAATACAGATTACAAATTTATTTCTAAAAATCTTGAAAAGTATGTTATATTAAAAGCCTTTTAAAATTATTAGATTTTAAAAAGATTATATTTAGGATTTTGTTATTTTAATATGACGAATTATGATGAGTTATGTTAAATATTATTATAATATTTACATTTATTTTCAATGTGTATCTATACCTATTAACCCTTATACAGGTTAATTTCTAAATTATGCTTGAGATATATTCATAGTTGTCTTGTGCTAAGTTGGTTTTTATGCATTTTAATAAATTCTTTTAAGCAAGAAAAAAGTTTAAGGTTTACATTAGTGGTTGTTGTGGTAACACTTTGCTTTGAAGGTCCTCTTAAAAAATTGATTTAACTATTAGTTTGCAAATGCATGCATTTGACCTTGAACTTTAACTTAACAGACTAATAATATTCTTCTAAAATTCTAACCATAAAGAATTTTACCAATGGGCTATATCTTATCATTTGCAATATAGTTTAAATAATGTGCATCTCCCCAGAATACAAATGTGTCTGATCATAATAATATTGATAAAAGTGGGTCTGTGCAATGAATAAACTACAGCAGCATGTGTGCAATACAGTTTTACATGTGCTTGAGCCTGTTTACAAACTGAAATAATTTCACTCCATGTTGACTTCATAACATCAGATGTTTGACCAGATGTGGTTTCATATCATAGAATCAGCAAGAAATACTATTTTATAGCATTTTATACAGTGACAGTCGATACTTCTGTAATGCAATAATATATATCTAAAAAATAGAATGCAAAAATATAACGACTTAAATACTACACTTATTGACTGTTTGTATTATCATTAATAATATCATTATCACAATAAATACCAGAAAGTATTGTGATATAGTTTTATGCTCTTATCCAATTGTAGCCACTTAGAACCTTCAACAGCCTCCCACAAAGAACAGTGAAAAGCTTCCTTGTAGTGTGCATTTGGCTTATAATCTGCACAGCTGCTCTTTCTTTTCAGTTCTGCTAAACGCCCCACAAGCGTTAATGACTGTTTCCCATTTCAGAAATTAGTAGTCAGTTGTGTTTGCCACATCTCATTCTGGTTGCTAACAGCATAGAAGTGTCCTTTCCTCGCTTATTGTAAACATCTTATGTGTTTTGCTTACAGAAGACTTCCAATGCATCCCATATGGCTTTTTCTCACTGCAGTTGGGTTATCGGTAGCCACATGATCGCCTTTGATCTGACGAAGCAGGTCGCACAGGAAGCAGGGTGTTTTTCAGAGCACATCTATCATAAAGTATCTGATCTCAGTGGTCTCATCCGGTTTTAGTGTCAAGAACACAAATGAGCTCAAGGCCCAGAACAACAAGCAACATAAACAGCTTTCAGTGTTCTCTACGGGGCGGCTGCTCGTTTATCTCTCTCAGTGAAGCAATCGCTCACAGAAATATTTTCACAACTGTTTGTTCAGCGTGGGGCATTAATGGGTCACTTGGTCATTATCTGTTCTCCGCAGCTCTAGTTGGGATTTGCTGAGATTCTTATGATCTGTGAAAACTAGTTGGGGTTGAACTGCTGTCAGACCTCGGGCTGATTACTAATCCCTGCTTTAGCTCAGTGCTGAGGGAGCTGCTTAAATGAAGCTGACATTCGGGAATTTACTGGAAAACTCACGCTCTTCTTATAAACAATCTAATATAACAAAAAACAAAACTACGCTGCAATCAGTGATAGTGTATTTCCTGCATAATTCAAAATATAACAAGGTTGACAACCTAAATGAAACAGAAGTTTTATTCGAAGTATTATCTTTTTTTAAAAGCACAGTATGTCATTTTTGCCACTAGAGGGTTGCGCCGTGACTGAGTGTGGAATCATGGGAGCTATTGTCTTCTTTACCTCCTATGGAACCGTTGTTGTTCTGCAGAAATCATGCTCATAAATGAGCTAAAGTATTCAAAACTTATTATCATGGTAGTATGAAGCAGAGTAAGGGGCGGTTCACACAGAATACGTTTTTCCTCTTCAATGCGCTACTTCGCTACAAGTTGAAAGATCTTCTACTCGGGTATGTAAGCCAAAACAACTTACACACAGAGCGCAGCTCATCACTGTCAGCTGCAAAAGCAGTGGACCAATCAGAAGAGCTCAGAGGAGAGGCAACTGTTGCAAGCTTCTGTTTATAGTAGAACATTGGCAGGACAACTGTTTTATTTACCGTTTTTCCATGGCAGATGAGGCAGTCATTGTGGCTTTGTCCAGAATACCCTGAGTTATAATATGTATCTTCAAGTGCTTATAACATATTGTTTTTCAATTCTAATGAGTCCATTATTGTCATTATTACGTCACGTTAATAATATTGCATCAGTATTAAGTTTTTAGAAGCAAAGATGCATTTGGTGTGAATGAGCCCTAAGACTGAAAACCACCAAAGTAAAACAAGAGCGCTGATGAGACGAGCATGACATGGCACAAAAGCAGCTGAGCTTTTATTATGCCAAAGACAAGCTTATTATTATTCTTGTTGTACTCGCATGGAAAAGAAGCAGTGCTATTTTTTCCTACTAATTACATATTCTGTAATGAGTTTTAATGCTGCTCTTTGCAGGCTAATAAAACGTACAAAATATTATAGCATGGTATCATTAATGATATCATTAGCATGGAGACGCTGGACACGGTCTGTCACTAGTTAAATTTTTTTTTTTTTTTTTTTTTTAACATTCTTCAAAACATTTGTGATAAAGCATGGACATAAGTCAGCAATATATGCGACACTGTTCTAGTGGGTTTTGGATATTCTAATAAAGATATTGTGCCCTTAAAATGCAGTATACTTAAGGATGTATTAATTGCTCAGTTACTGCAGTTATCTAATCTGCCAGTCAAATGCCGGCAACTCAGTGCATTTAGGCATGTAGACATGGACGTGTGCAAGTTGAAGTTCAAAGTGAGGATTAAAGTAGTAGAAAGTAGTTTAGGTGACTTTGAACATGACATTGTTGGTGTCAGACAGGCTCAGAGTATTGTAGAAAACTGCTAATCCACTGGGATTCACATACAACCATCTCTGGGGTTTACAGAACATGGTCTAAAAAAGAAAGAAATATCCAGTGAGCGCCAGGTCTGTGGGTGAAAGGGATGACATCTCTGGAAACATCTTCAAGCAAAGCTACAGCAGTGGAAGAGCATACTGGTGACAATCCTATCAGTTAAAAACTCTCAAAAACAGGTTGCCTGGTCTTGATGAGAAGTTTCTTGGCACACTTTGAGTCCTTTAACGTAAGCTGAGGCTTGTTAAAATCCCAAAGCCTACAGTTCCTGACCAGTTCCATCCTTATATGACCACAGTGAACTCATCTTGTGTCACAAAGCTTAAATCATCTCAAACCTTTTTGTTGCACATTACAATGAGTTCACTAAAATTACACTCAAACGGTCTTTACAGTCACCAGACCTCAGTCCAATAGAGCACCTTTGGGATGTGCTGGATTCAAAACTTGCATGTTCAGCCCACAAATCTTCAGCAACTGTAGACACTATCATGATGGAATGGACCAAAATTGCTGAGGAAACTTTCTAGCATCTAGTGCCATAAAGAATTAAAGCAGTTCTGAAGGCTTTACAGTAAGGTTGTATTAGCTAATGCATTTACAAACTTAAGAAATACATTTATTACAGTATTTATTAATGTTTGTTAACATTAGTTGATGGAAATAAAGTTGTTCATTGTTAGTGCTTGTTGAATCAGTGCGTTAACTAATGTTCGCAAGCACAACTTTAGATTTTAAGAATGCAATAGTACATTTTGAATTATTATTAATATTATGTATTGTTAGTTATTATTTCATGTTAGTACATTAACTAATGAAACCTTATTGTAAAGTGTGACCACAACCATGTACTAGCTAGGTGTACCTAATAAAATTGCTGTTGAGTATATTTATAAATATGCTTATGTTTATGATAGCATGACGGGTATACAGTCAAAACTAAAGAGTTCAACTATAGGGTTAATATGCATTGAAAACTATAATAATATTCAACTGTGTGTTGGAAGTTTATTCAGAAGGTTTATTCTGAAGCAGGTTCTCACATTAAAGTAATTATCCTGCTTTTCATTAAAACAGGTGTGAATGTGAATATCGCACACACTGTTCTGTCGGTTTCATCAAACATCAATAAAAGCAGTGTAACTAATATCCTTTTGCTCTCTCAGGATCAAATTAAAGTACATATACTTCTCACCTTCAGAATAATAAAGCAACAATGGTGTGAATTGCTCTCTCACCTCAGGAAATTATACCCTTTGCACAGGCTTTTTTTTGTGAGAACGTTTTTGTATGTAAGCCAAAAGCAAGCAAGAGTTCAACATGTCTATAGTCAATAAAACGTATCTTCACCTGTAGGGGATACTTTACACATTCAGTGTACTTTCAGGAAATATATAAATGGAAATCCAGGGTAAACCGTAGTACACGATAAAGAAATCACATAATGCATACAAGGGTTACAATTTCAAATACAGAATATTAAGATTAATGGTCTATCAAAGAAATAGCATTCATGTAGTTGGATCTGCAAAGAATTATATGGATTTACATAATGTTACTTAGATTTATACTGCATTTAAATCAGCGCAGTGAATTCGTGACAGAGCATCACGGACAGCTTCTGAAATCTGCGGCTAAAGAACTGCAGGTGTTTCAACATGAGACCATTTTAGGGGGAAATTTAAACTGGCCATTAATAATTTTTAAATACCTGTCTAGTGTGAAAGGGTATGAATAATTTGACCATTCTGAAAGTGCTTTGAGTTAATGCGTGAGTCTGAAAATATGAAAAGCTTTAAATAGGGAGCTCGTGTAGATTTACTGCTGGAGAACATCAGAGGGTGAATGTTGGAATCTTTTTTCTTTTTTTTTGTCTAATGGTGAAACTGCTCTGCGAATGTTGGTGGTGGCTGGTCATTTATTTTTCTCACCCCTCAAAAGTGCCTGTATTACAGGCTTGAACCTTTTTTGACTTCTTCCCGTTATAGTTTCGCTATTCTTTCCCCTAATTCCCAAGAGTCTTTGCCAAGCTGTCTTAGCTTTGATTTATGTTACACTCTCTTTCTTTATCTAAAGATATCTTGTTTTTTTTCTTGTTCTGTACTTTCTATCTTTTCCCTCTGCCTTTCTGTGTTCTTTCCTTGTCATTTTATTATTAATTTCTCATTGTAGAGGTTTGTTGTTTGCTCTAAACAGTTGACTCATAGTGCATTTTTCTTAGCCCAAATTTGGAAGTATTGTTTATATGTTCTCCTGTTAGACCCGTAGTTCAAATGTCCTCAATATGAAGTTGACGTAACTTTTTCAGTTCTACTTTGCACAAAGCCTTGTACTGGGGAGAATCCAAGTCCACATTTTACAGGACCCCTGAGGGTTTGGGAATAAAAGATTTTCAACTGTGAATAAAATGACTGCTGCCATTATATTAAGTGTTCTCAGCTGTGATTTATGGAGGTTGAGACATTCCTCACGTTCACTTAATTAAAATATAGCAGAAAAATAAGGTTGTACTTTTATTTTGAGGGTCCGGTTTATATATTCTGTTGACTTCTAACTTTGAAACATGTCAACTAAGTCTCATTAGAGTATCATTAGACTTTTACACTGTAAAAAACAACAACAGTTAAGTAACAGTTTCCTGCTTTCAATGATTTATAGCCCTTTTCTGTTTATTCATGCTTTTGAGATTATGGGATCGCTGCTTCCACGACAATATTGAAAATTCACGTATGCAGTGTAAGAAAAAAATATACAGTATATTGACATTTTTAGTAACTTAAATATATTGTTTGAATTGGTCATGTAAATTGCTGTACCACTGTAAATAACTGAGCTGTAAAGGTGATTGGGTACTCAGATTAGTTAAAACTTTGAACTGTTGAGTTGACTTAACTTGTCAACAGATCAGCAGATTGTTCATAATAATTACAAGCAATGGTCAATGGGTTAACTCAGTTTAAGTAAAGTCCACAAATCACTTTTAAAGCAATGGTTTAACTTACTTTTTAAGTAAAGTCAACTAATCTTTTTTTTGTTACATTTTAAAAATCTAAATTTGTTAGAAGCAGGTATCAAGGTCACATGATGCAAATCGAAAGCATGAATAAATAAAAAAACACAAGTGAATCATGGGCTACAGCAATGACAGATCCTGTCACCCTTTTACAAAATCACAGTTACATTAATACCGTATGAGTATTACTGTACATTGGTCTGTTTTAACAATTTGCACTTTGAAGCCCATTTTCAAAGGTTTAAACTGTAACATCCAAACAGATTCTTTTAAGTTAAAAACTGTATAGTGTGGAATTATGCTGTTAATACTCCTGGACTTTTCTTCAATAACTAAATGACCTTGCTGCTTATTGTTGTTTGTCAAAGTAATGCCACCCAAGACAAAACAGCACGCCTCTAAATATCAAAGTATTTTTTTGTTGTTTCTTCAAGAGGTGAAACATGCCATGTCTGGAATGTGTACTCAGTGGTTAGGTAGATCTTAACCGGTCCAACTCAATTACCTTTTAATTAGGCCTGGAAACCTGGTGGCGTCTCGTTGGGGCAGGAAGCGTTGAAGGACTAAAACATCTGCAGGCTGTTTCTTCAGACACTCATGTTTTTGCATGAGTGTGTTCTGCATGCGCATGCTTTCAATTGTGCAAACAGAAAAAAAGTAATAAAGCATGTTAGCTATTTCTACACCCAAATCCCTAATGATTTTACCAATTTATTTGCGCACGGGTAATGTGATATGCAACATTTGTGTTGGTGCCATGTTAAAACAGCACTGCTCAAGGCAGTTGTGTTTGTAAGACTCATGAAAATAGATTTGATCCTCTATTTTGATTGGCCTTTTTTGGGATGTTCCACTTTAAAACGTTGCTCATCTTGACAATTGTTTCTGTCTGTTTCTCATTCAAACAAACTGTTTGGTTGTGTGGTTTGGCTTTGCCATTGATTTGTGATAACAAATAGGATTTCCTTGGAATATTTGACAGTTCGTAATCCTCAGGAGGTTTCTTAACAATCAAAATGTGCTGAGAACAAGCCATTTCTGCAGCCGTGTAACACATTTCCATTAAAATATGTTGATGAAACTCTAGAAAAGGAGTACAGTTCTTTAAAGCATCATTGCCAGTGTATTCTGTTTGAACCTAGGCCATTGTCAGATTCAATGTGAAAATGTCAGAGCTTTTTTTTCATCGAGACAAAGACATGCTTAGGGGTTTCATTACTTTGCAAACCATCTGGGGGATTTTCATGTGCTCATTGACCCCACGTCATTTTGCTATGTAGATCCAATCGTTGAGAGAGTATTGTGGCCACAAAACAGAGAGAAAATTTGAGTTAATATGCAATTGATGTAGTAAGTGGTAAAATAAATTGAAACTTACAGCAACGGCGAACATAAAATTAAAGGCCTTGGTTATCTACAGCATATCATTATGAGTAGGAGGTCAAATAAAACAATTTATACTATTCATGAAATGTACTGTAGGAAAAAGTAACTCAGAATTTGGAAATGGAATTAAAGGTAATTAGATTTACAGTTAATTTATTTTGAAGGAAAAAAGCATTTAATTAGTGAAAAGGATATTAAAATAAAACATTAAAAAGTGTTAAATTGATATTTCATCCAAACTCACCCGTTTGTTTTTACTTTAGACTTTATTTTCTGCAGTATATTTTATTTTAGTTGAAACCATGTTCCTTGGTGATTCTTAAAATCTACCATGTACATTTTTACTACAAATCTCATTATGCAGAAAAAAATGATGAATAATTGACTCAGAGGGAGTAAAGTTGTAATGTTGTAAATACTTTTATTGCACATTAATTTTTTTTTCCATTAGACCTCAGAGTATTTGATAAGGAGCCATGAGTATTATTTTTGTTTTGCCTATGTATGTTTTTGGGCTCGGTAGCTATTCTTTAAGGTTTTCATGGACTGAAGGGGAGTAAATTAACATGATTTGTTTCTCTTTATTGGTCTAAATCTATCCAATCAAATGCATGTGAAATGTGAAAGGAGACACTATTATTATGACAAACTATTATGGCAGATCATTTCAGTTTTTGTGCCAAAAAAAAGTACTTAACTGAAATTCTAAAAGGTGTTCTTATCTGTCCAATCACAATAAAACATGTTGTTATGTACCTCAAAAACTTGTTTCATTACGCACTTCCACGCCTTGTTAAAGAAGCTATTCTGTTATCTTTGGCTTCAACGTAAATAAAGGTACATTTACATTGAAGAAAGTGGTCCACCATATTAAAATACTTTATTATGTAACCCGTTTGGCTTGTGTAATGAATACATTGTTTACCGGGATGGTAATCGGTATGTCTCTTAAAATGCTGAATGCATAGTAGAGCATGAATGATTTCCAAAAAGTGAATGACGTAAAAGGTGTACCGGTAGCTTGTCTCTACATATTAGTTATACAATGGACTCATTATTAAATCCGGGTAGTGTTTGGTTAAACTCTCTATATGTGACCTTTTTATTTTCTCAACAGCTCTGACAGCTTAATTATAAATGATTAGAGATTAAACCTGTTCAGATCTACCAAGCTAGCACTGCTGTACAATGCAGATGTTCAACAAATTAAATGCAGCTGCAGTGCAACAGTCTGGTTCTGGAAGTAAAAACTCATTTTCTCCCTTAAGAAATTCATTTTTAACTCATAAACTGTAAAATACATGTTGTGAACTCTTGAGGTTGTTCATTAATTGTATATGCTTTAATTTAGTCTGTATTTTTACATTATTTCAAAAAAAAATTTTTAATAGTGGAATATATATGAAAAACTACATTACTTTTTATAGTGCTCTACAGAAGTGTCCACCAGTCAGACAGTTGCAGTGAGCAAAGCAACTTAGAGGTTAGTCTTTTGATTCTCTCTGCTGATGAGAGGTTTGGTCACTAGCAGGATATTAATTCCTGATTATGATTTCATATAAGTTAAACACACAAAATACTACTTCAAATGTGTTTCTGTTGGTTTGTTTGGTCTAGTATAATTATAATTTAGCCTATATTTCATCCCCAATACAACTCAGGAGCAAATTTGGTTCAGTATGTGAATTTTAGGGACATTCCATAGGCATAATGTTTTTTATACCATGCAGACTGTATTTTCTTTCACCTTTTACAAACCCTACAACTAAACATTTACCTTAATTCACTTTCTCAATATAAATATATAAATAATATTATAATAATCATTCTATATGATTTATCTGCCTTTTGAAGATGGGGACACGAGCAATGTTTTTATAAGTTATCTTCTCCTTGTAATACGCATGTCATTATACAAACGTGTGTCCTTGAATGAAGCGTGTCTTGAAAAAAAGGTAAACTTTATTCTTTGTATATT
>CAIGQW010000302.1:11719407-11735646 GCA_903798125.1 Danio choprae | reverse complement strand
AATTATAGTGCAAACTACCAGGAACTTTTCTAATAACTTTTAGTAATAATAATGATAAAATGTAATTTTACTGTAGTGTTTTTTTTCCTTTTGTTTTGTGAGGTCATAAAGTTACAGGAAGTGCAATTAGCAGAGCTAAAAGCTTGATTGTAATGAACACTTCTTTGAACTCGTATAATACATTTCCTTTCTTTAAATAGAGTAACAATGTTTAGATGCTGATAAAATCTTTATTGGATATCTTTATATTCAGATTTATTGATCAGCTGACAGTCAGGTCAATCGTTGCTGGGGATTTCTTTTTTCCTGAAATGTATTGAAATAGATTGACTTGAATTTTTTCATTGTTGTTGACTGCTAATTATATAGTTTTCCATGCTTTAGAATGTACATTTGATATTTTGCTGTTTCAGCTACAAAATGTACCGAATACAGCTTTTTGTTTTTATTTAACAAATTTCTGTGCATGAAAATGTTCATTTATGTTCAGACTGAATAATAATTTTGTGATCTCTCTGGTTTTATTCAGCGCATTTACCATCCTAAACTAGCTCCAATTTTAGCTGCTGTGTTAAACAAGTATTAAAATAAGTGTAGTGGTCTTTTGCCTTTAGTCATATCTTTAAGGGATAGTTTAACCCAAAATTTAAATAAGCTTACTACAAAATGTTTTGCTTACTCTCATGTCATTTATTACATTATTGTCCTTAATCAACATTCTCCTCAAACATTCCCAATCACGGTTTTTGATGTGAACTATTTTTTTCTTTTATAACGAAAATTTACGCATGCTTGCACATTAGAGCTGTGGTGAAAAATACAGTAGTTTGAATAATTGATTCTGCATCAATTCAGAAATTTTCAAATTGCATTGCTATTCTCTCCTGAATCGATTCTGGGCTTAGTTTTTAACAGCAGATGGCGCTGTATGCTTTACAAACAGCCATACTGTGTTTGCATTCAATTCCTTACTAATACCAACTGAATTTAAAATAATCTTAATGGTTGGAAAGGCTTAAGCGAATTATAAGAGAGTTCATAATGAGCTTTAATTGCATTAATCTCATGACATAAAAGGCAATTTACAGGATTTAGCTGAACGCACAAGTACTCTTCCTCATGACCATTTTAATACTTGGTTAAAAAACTAATGTAGAGCACCATTTGCTGTTATAATCTAAGCTCAGAATTAATTCAAGAGAGAATAGCGATGCATTTTGAAAATCTCAGAATGGATGCAGAATCGATTCTTCAAATGATTTTTCACCACATCACACTTTTAATATCAGTGATCAGATTACAATTTTTAATATTTCATTCATTCATTCATTCATTCATTCATTCATTCATTCATTCATTTTTCTTTGCATTAAATGAGATAATTCCAATGTCAAATGAATTAATTGAACTGTTTATTTCTGGCAATCCAATCATTCTAAATTGTATTTATTTACGACAGCAACAATTTTGTCACCTATTGAAATACATTGTATATATCCCCTGCGGTCTGGTTAAACTGACACTCATAATTCACTTCATCGTATCTGTCCTCACAGCATCACACAAGCCACTGATCTGGTTGATGATATCTTTATAGCTTCCTCTGTGAATATACTACTCCATTCCTCAGAGTTGATGATAGGTTATAAAATGAGGCATCCTCAAATAGTTTACACAGAACATTGAAACTGTAGATCTGGGAAACCCAAAATGATTGTTGCAATTCATAAAAATTCACCCAACAACCACTTGATTAATAATGTTAAATTGTACACTTTCACTCTACATGGAATTTCAGGGTTTAGTAAAGCACTTATTAAAAGATTTTCTGACAGAATGACATTCCATTTCCTTTAATAATCCCTTTGGCATCTGTGAAGGATTTCTGTGTTTTTTTATTTCTGTGATTTCATCAGACATCTGATAAAGTCCTAACTATACTGTAAATGCCCTAATTTTTACGCTCAACCAAACTAATTGTATTATAATTGTATATTATATTGTATTATGCTCACATGGGGGCGGCGTGGTGGTGCAGTGGGTAGTGCTGTCGCCTCACAGCAAAAAGGACGCTGGTTCAAGCCTCGGCTGGGTCAGTTGGCATTTCTGTGTGGAGTTTGCATGTTTTCCCCGTGTTCACGTGGGTTTCCCCCACACGTCCAAAGACATGCGCTATAGGTGAATTGGGTAAGTTAAATTGTCTGTAATGTATGTGTGTGAATGAGAGTGTATGGGTGTTTCCCAGTTCTGGGTTGCAGCTGGAAGGGCATCCGCTGCGTACAACATGCTGCATAAGTTGACGGTTCATTCCACTTTGTAAAGGGACTAAGCCGAAAAGAAATTGAGTTAATTAATGAAAGAATTATTCTCACGTGTTTCTCAGACAGATTAAAGTTTCTGTATTTATAATTTAAAACTTTTTCTTTAATTCATCCTGTGGTGAATCTGTCAACCAATTAATATAAATATGAATGTTTGTGTATAAAGGGCTGTTTAAAACATTGTTGCACTAAAACTGTCCACTTTTTTCTGACTCTTAATCACAACTATAAAAAAATATGTGTCTTTCATTTCGCTTTAACAGTTTACACATTAATAATTGACATCTCTCATCGTTTTAGGTTATTCAACATCCAACAGTTTTCATAAGTATGTCTTCTATTAATACTGTTTAGTCTCACATCCACTGTGTTTCCTTTATTAAGTTTGTGTGTGTGTGTGTGTGTGTGTGTGTGTATGATTTGTAAATATTAAACAAATTTGACCTTTATAAATTAGATATGCAGTTTATGCATATGACAAATGCACTTTTGAATCTGATCCTCAAGTATAAACTTGATTTAATCTCTTTTTGCACCACATCAGAGCAAGTGTTTCATAACAGACTGGCCATATTATTAATTTATTTTCCCTTATTGTAAAAATTGATTTTGACAGCCATATAAAGCTGTAATATGACAGAATTGTCCCTGCTGTGCAAGGATTATTATTTCTTCTGAGAGTAAGGGCACAGTTTGGTTTTTATTGGGTTTCTTTTTCCGTCTTTAAGGGAAATGGAATATGACAGCTTATAAAGCATACAAGGCAAATATTTTATTTAAAATCAAACCTCTGGATATTTGTACAGGTGAAAAGTCATTCATGTAAATCTGAAAAGTGCTGTCAGGTTTATTTATGCGAGCTGTGTGAAACCAAGGTGTGAATTTAAGTCTTCCTGCAATTGGTTGAGCCCCATTTGAAATCCTGATTTCTCTTTTCCTCATTTAACATCTGGATTGTAATTGTTGCAGACATATAGGTGACAGATAAGGCTTTTCTCCTGCTGTGAACCAAATCACAGGTGGCAAGGCTGATGTTCGTATGTGCAACCATTAGTAAAATGTCATACAGAATATTTCATAATGATTTATTTCAAAATAAACACTTTTACGGACTAAATCAAACCAATGTACAAACTCACAAAAGAAAGAACAACAGATGTGCTGCCATAAGCTGCCATATACATAGAAGTAATATTCACATTAAATGGGAAACATGAGTGGAAGGCAGTATAAGTTACTTGTCATACAGTGCTGGAAATATGATGGAATGTCTGTGAAACAGCTTTTCAGTTGAATTCTGGAAATGCTTTCTTTAATGGCATCACCATACTAGGACATTTTGAGAGATCATTTTATTTATTTTAATTAATTAATTTTATTTTGAGTGATTTGGCCTTAACTGGTCCCCCCCCAAACCCCACCACACAGAAGTGCATGATATTTTTGCAAGATTTTGTTTTTCAGAATTTTACATTTATAAACCCATAGTGAACTGGCAGGAGGCTTTATTCCATCATCCAGTACACAGACCCCTGTGGAGGTCGAGAGTCAGCATTATGTTTCCTTATAGATTTTGTGCCCGAAGGCTGTGTTTGTAAATGAGGCCTGGTACTTTTAACGGCTCAACATTATTAACAGTAATAACAGGCAAATTCCATACGTAAATTTTTTTTGGAGAGGTACAAGGCATTGACTTGCCCTGCTATTTGTGTGGTTGTTCACATTACACTTTGAATTGTAGCTGCATTTTTCCGCTAAGGATGATGTGATTTTTGGTGTGATGTATTTTTTATTAATATTTTTGGAACCTCTACACTTAAAAAAATACTAGGTTGTTTCAGCTTAGAAATAAAAATGTAACTTAAAAATAAAAATCATTTTAAAATTTAACCAATGTTTGGGATTGTCCATATTTGACCCAAATTTGGTCTGAAACAACCCAGCATGTTTTTTTGGAGTGTGTTTCAGAAGGAAGATCTTTTAGATCTAAATGTATTCATCATTACAAACTGGGATGTTTTTACATGCTACATTTTCAGCTATTACTGTTACGATCTGTTTATCTAACTGTTCATAAACAGCTGACAAAATTCTGAAAACAAACCCACTCATAATAAAAGCTGATGCTGAAGATACAAATGTTTAATAAATTTGGCAATACAGTTCATAACTACTTCTAAACACAGAAAGCAATAAGCACTAGAACTATTCACTAGAGGGTGGAGATGGTCATTCAGAATCTGATCTTTAGTAAATGTCACAAAGGGTTATAAAGTGCATTGTTATATATCATTACGACAATTAATTTGTGTCAAGGTCTACCTCGGATGTTTATCTAACACTTATATATTTTTAAAGGTTTCCATGCCTACAATGCTTTAGATTCAGTTTTCATTATTGAGTAAATGAATTAGCTCGTTAGTAAATCCAAAACTACACTTTGAGTTCTCTATATTTGACTTGTTTTTTTTTTTCTTTGTTGATTGACTTCTTCTGGTGCACGTCAGTCTTTGTTTATGACCTGATTCTGCTAAGCATGAAGCAACAGTGTGTTGTGACGCTGAGTTCTTTACACACACTCTGATCGGTCAATTAACAAAACAGATGATTTGATACCTACAAAGAATTGCAAAACCCTCAATCGACCCTTCAAGTGAAGCCAATTACATTCCCCAAAGTCATTCTAAATGTATTAGGGCTTATGTGAGGTCTAAATAGTTCATGTTTGTTTGGCAAAGTAACCCTGCCTTTCCAAAAACACAAAAACAAGTGACTCTTTTTTTTTTTCTCTCTCTATATATGTCATATAACTTTAACATGCAGTTTATGCTGTTACAGATATCTAAATTATGAACTAGTAAAATACATAATGAAAGATAAAATCAATGCCCTTCTTTTTGTGTCAAAGCACTTGCATGCATATGAGTTTTCAGAACTTCATATAATCCTTCTAAAATTAGAGTACACTCTTAAAAATAAAGGTGCCATGGAGATCCAAAAGTAGATGTCTTGTTTGGTTCCCTTGTTTGGTCCCCTAATTATTTTTCCATTGTCTTAAGGACATGTTAATAATCTAAACAAACATTTGTGGAGTGAAAATGTTCCATGGATCTTCGTGGAACCGTCAATGCTGATAAAGAACCTTTATTTTTAAGAGTGCATATTTTCGTATTTTGAACATTTGCTCCAAAACACCTCTTTGTCTCATTGTTTTTCTGCCTAATCCAAGATAACACGACAAACACGGAGCAAACAGGACTCCAAAAATATCTCTTTACTGATTTTGAGACGATATAAAAAACATTGTATATACATATCATAAGTAAAAAATAAAAGAAGAACACAGTCATACATATATAATTGCACTTGGCGCTAACAGAGAAGACTACATGGGTGGCGATGGTGGTCTGGTGGTCTTTTCATTTACTGGGACGCATATTTGGCAGGTTAAGTGCTGGGTCAGCAAGCATGCCAGAGGACTATATGGTACATATCTGTGACGGTGGGCTGTCAGATTTCCTTGTCATCTGGCAGACATCTTAGACCTGCTGTTGTTGGGCTTTTTTCATTCTGAAATGAAAAGAAGCAAAATGTTACAGTGAGACGGCAGCGATGCTATTACAATTTAATGACTGTTTATTTTGACGGAAAAGTGTTGAATGACTCGTGAATAGAAGCAGGACATTTTTTTTAAATGCAGTGATTAGAGCAGTAAACCTTAATTTAGCATCTGGCAGGAGTAACAGAGATGCCTGTACTCTTTATAGGCAATTTTGAAGAGTAACTGCATGCTGTTTGCTTTAATTGTGCTGAAACTGTGATATTTCTTTCTTCACAATGGAAAATCTTCTAATTTCAAGTTGAAGTAAGGTGTTGTTTAAGCTGTTAGCATCACCACATTTATTAATGTCAAAAATAATGATTGTTTTCAAACTGTTTTTTTTCAGTGTTGCTGCACTATAAACATGATTTCTTTGGACAATTTAAAAGAAACAAAGACTGAAGTATGTTTTAAAAGAAAGTATAACTATTTTTTACTTAATATAATTTTTCTAATATGGATATGGAATATATTAAATTATGGATTACACTGTAAAAATATATATAATAATAACAGTTTTGCATACTTTGGGATTCATGTTTTTTATTTATGCTTTGGAGTTGCATTATGAGACTTTGGTTTTTCCTCCAACAATTTTCAATGTTGAAACATTTGAAAAGCTGCTTTTATTGACATTTGGATAGTTTGAAGTGATATATTGTCTGTGTTGATGGTGTTAATTATGATTTCAAAAACTGGTAATAAACTGCCAGTACATTTTCTGTTATTTTACTAACTTATTTCTATATATATATTTCTTATAAAATATATTGGTAACACTTTAGTTTAGGTCACAGTTCACACTATTACTTATTCCCTGTCTATTATTAAGCTATTTACTGTTCATTAGTAGTTATATGCTCTTATTCTGCATCCCTAATCCTACCAAAAACCTAAACCCAACTTCCACCTTACTAACTATTAATAAACAGCTAATTAGTGGTTTATTAAGCTAGCAGTGTTAGTTAATGGTTTGTTAATAACGTGAATTGTGACCTAAACTAAAGTGTTATCAATATATTATTTCAAACTACTAAAATAAAATCACTTTGTTAAACTGAGAGTTGGATTTTCAAAATCAAAGGTAGACATGGCAGAGATCAACAGAGACTGTTAAAAAATAGAAAGAAAAAAAACCTATGAATTATGAAATTCTGAACCTGTTTGGATTGATACATAGATCTAGTATTTGACATTTCTTATAAGAATCACATGACCACAATGAGCGGATAGATCTTTTTTTAATTTCATTGACCGGAGGTGTTGCAGATGGCAGAAAGCTCCCTCACTACCTGCAGATGTACAACTTCCTTTCTCCCTTATTGAGCTGAACTAATGACCGCACAGTATGTGCTCATTAACGTCTAGTGGCCATTCATGAGTGTTCAGCCCCAAGGAGCCAATCGTTCATCTCTAGCTATGAGTGTTTTGTTGTGCAGACCGGACAGTTCACACTTTTCTAGCCCCTAGACAATGATTATTG
Source organism: Danio choprae (assembly GCA_903798125.1). Lineage (NCBI taxonomy): Eukaryota > Metazoa > Chordata > Actinopteri > Cypriniformes > Danionidae > Danio > Danio choprae. Next base: position 11,728,241 of record CAIGQW010000302.1, on the reverse strand, counting down.
TTTAGCAGGTACGAGCACACCAATAAAGGCAGCGTCTACTGGTTTGCCATAATAAGCTCTTTTATATTCGCCCACCTCCCCCAAACCAATGAGCGTCCAATCTAATAGCTGCCAGGAGAAAGAAAGATGATAGCAAGCAGTGCCATGATCTAATATATGAGGAAATGTGGGAAAATGTCTTTCTTCTGGTGATTTCAGTACAACAAAAAAAAGCTTGTTTTACTTTGTTTGGACGTTCACGATAACAATCAGCGGAGGAACTATTAAGGCAAGGCCGCAAAACCTGAACATGTTTTTCATTAGCCAGGCAGTAGCTGCTAATCTTGCACATCGACTTAAGATAAATATTTCGGAGCACTGTAAGCGGACAGAAACGTTCAAAAGAAATCTGAGAAACCAACCAGAGAACGGCTTTTGTGAACACGAAACAAGAAATACCAGTGTTTTAATGTGCGGGTGACTTTTGTCAACGGAGACTGATATGTAAACAATGAGACTTTGATATTTGATGCAAAGAAGCATTTGATGCTGGAAAAAAGTGTGTATGATTTGTTTAAAGTAAATAAGAGTGACCCTAAAAGTTTATATATTTAAAAGCTATATTTATGAATTACACATTAGCTATGTTTCCATCACCCTGTTAAATTTGCATTTCGAAGTATCGGATCAGAAACGAGTGACTGAGATGCAAATTTTGAATCAATAAAAAATTTATTAAAAATAATTACACTCACTTGGTGTTTTTTACTTCTGCTAAAAAGAGTTATAATGGTAGATGGATTTGCATTTGATGCATAAAGTTTGACAGTGAGTATTAAATCTGTTACTGTTGTAACCAGTGTTGGGTGTAAATACTTACAAAGTAACTAGTTACTGTAATTCAATAACTTTTCTGTTGAAGATGTAAAGTAAGGGATTTCTTTCAAGTTCATTTACTTAAAATATTCTTGCCTAAAATGCTGTGCATAAATTCAACAGTTTTGTATAAATCAGTTCAGAAAAGCAGAGTAATTGTAAATATATTTATTTTGTGTTATACAAATATATTTGCAGAATAACTCAATTTGTCAAATAGAGAAGGTTAGGTTTGTCAGAGGATTACACATGCTTAAGAAACAATGAACTGAGCAGGAAATAAATGTCAACATATCGTAAGTAGCAAATAGTGTGTCATCATTACTATGAAAAATTTTGTTTTGATATGTTTAACATTTTTTAAGTTTTATTTATTCTTTTAAATAAAGCTAAAAGACCCTCTTAATTAAAAGTGTTTAATTTGTATGCTTTGGGTTTTATAAAGATTTAATTAAATGACTTATTGAGTAATTTAGTTACATTACAAGTTACATTTTAGACTAAGTAATTAGAAAGTAGTTTAAAAACAATTATAACTTTTTTTGAAGTAACTTACCCAACACTGGTTGTAACTAATTTGCAGTCCTGCTGTCTCAATTAGGCTTGCCTTTTTATGTGCTGTTGGTTACTAGATTACCAATACTACAGTGGCTTTAACAGCTTGGAAACACCACTAATTCACATTTGGGTATTTTCTATGTTCTTTTTGTGAAATTTAAATAGATTGGCTTCATGTTAGAATACAGGGTGTCTGCGGAGTCTTAAAAACGATTAAAATATCTTAAATCTCCAAAAACATTTCATCCTTAAGTTCACTGAGATTTGGTGTTTTAATTCTTAAATCATTTTATGTCCATTTAAAGCTATCCAACTGGGCCAACCCCCATCCAATCACCAACAATCCACCTCAATAGAACTTTTAACAAATGTTTTACTTATTAACTCTATTTGCAAGTATGACTTAATTATCTTACTTACAATACCATTTGTTTAAAAGTTCTTCAACCAGGCCATAAAAAAAAATCCTTAGCGTTTAGTGCTGCATAAGTTTGAAATTGCATTCACAATGGCTTTAAAACGATCTTGAAAGTCTTAAATTTGACTTGAAACCCTGAAACAGAAACTTGCCTATTTTATTTAGTACATATTTTTCAAAAAGATTTTCTTACTTATTGATGGCGTTCTTCAGGTACTGCTGAAGCCACTTGGTCTCCGGGTTAATGCACACCTCCTTGTTGTTCTTCAGTTTGGCACTGCAAAAGAAAAGTGTACGTTTCCATTATATCTTGTGATCTAATATCAAGGTGCTGAAATCTGAGCTTTTTTAGACATTCAAATTGCAGTATAAGCAAGCAATCATTACTAAGTACAAAGCTACAAGGGTCCATTGTGAGATGATTTTGAATGCAATACAATAGAAACCCCATAGTCAGCATCGGCCATACAATAGCAGAACAGTTGTGCATTCAAGCTCAGCCAAGCAGTTGGTTCTCAGTCACTCCTCTCTCTAGTAAGTGATATTACACTGCGCTCTCATCAGATAGAGTATTCATCTTCTGCATCTGCGTTCTCTCTTTTCACTACAGGCCTTAACAGATTGCCAGATTGTTATCACGCTCTTGCTTGTAGCTCTCAGAGAAGAGATTAGATTATAGGTGTCTTGTCAGCACAGGTGAGACATTTGTTTTCAATTGGCTACAACATGACACAAACAAATCGTTAACTGTTGCTTGTGGAAAGTGAAACTGAAGTGTATTTTTAGTTTTATATTAATCATTTTTATAAATATTTACAAATATAAAAGTTGATGAAATGTTAATTCATTATTTAGAAAATTATTTAGAAAATTAATTCAGTGAATGTGTAAAAGGGGAAATTATTAGCCCTCCAGTGAAATTTTAGGTTTTTAAAAAAAATATTTCCTGAGTGATGTTTAATAGAGCAAGGAAATTGTCACTGTATTTCCTATTATATATATTTTTTCTAATAGCAAAGATCTATTTCTTTTAGTTTGGCTGAAATAAAAGCATTTTTTATTAAAAAATAATTTGTACAGGCAATATTTTTGCCCCCTTAAGAAATTTATTTTTTGGGATGCAGAACAATCCACTGTTCTCCAATAAATTGACTAATTAACTTAACTTGGCTAGTTAAATTGTTAACCTAATAACTTAGTTAAGCCTTTAAATTGCATTTTAAGCTGAATACTAGTATAAATATGCAAAATAGCTTGTGAAATATCATGTACTGGCATCATGGCAAACACCAAAGAAATTAGTTATTAAAACTGTTATGTAAAATGTGTTGAGAAAAATCTCTCCATTAAACAGCATTTGGAAAATATTTGAAGAAAAAAAATGTCTCGAGGGCTTCTAATTTTGCTTATAAGATTGTAGCTATATAACAAGGTTATTAAAGTTAAACCAAAAAAATACATCTACATAAATGTTTTCAAAAAATAAAGCTTATTTAATTGAAAACATTTTATTTCAGCTAGTTTTAGATTCAAGTAATATTATTAAAACTAACAAAAATAGCTCACAATAATATACAAATAAATTAAAATGAAACGCATTTTAAAAATAATTTAAATAATTAAAAAAACTTAAAACTAAACTTTCATTTAAAACAGAATATTCAACAATAAAAACTAATTCAGACTGTTATTAAAATCTGTCACATTTCTTTATCTATAAACATAACATTGGCATATAATTATCATCATCATCATCATCATCATCATAAGAATAAATTCAAATAATTGTAATAGTAATTTCATCATTAATATTTTTTTTATACCAGATATTACAGTGTCTGTGATTGTGATGTCTGCTGAATTTAACAGCTGTGATTTATTGTCCTTTTTATAATCTTGTAGATGACACATTCCAAAAGAAGCCACAAAGAAAGTCTCTAAATAAGTGCTGAAAATACCATGAGGACAAAAACATTCTTTGGAGACGAGATTATCTCTAAACTCTGTGTCCACCATCATCACGATATCTGTATCATTTAAAGTAATCACTTCTTATCTTCAATTCGCAGATCTCCTCTAATTTGGTTAGCTGGCTCTTTTGAAGTATAGCTGCGGTTTATCGGGGCCTGGCATTTGTTGCTCTATCTCGATGTAGTCAGCGGGAGTTTGAGAGGGTCCCGGACCGAGAACAGCAGGTAGTAATTACTTCACAGCAAGCCAAGGCCAACAGCAAACACTGGCAGATAGTGTTACCAGCATCAGTCATCAATGCAGATTTGAAGTATCAAGGGCTCTTGAGCTCTGGGACTCAGGGTCTGATCTGCTCTCCAGGGCTTCGCTTTGGTTTTTGTGTCAATCGTTAGTCGTTTTTTTGGGTGGAGATTTTTGAGTATGACCAGCTGGTTTTATCTGGCTGACCCTTTGACACCGTTGAAGTTTTTGTTTACGCCTTGGTGAGCATTTATGGTATGGAAAATTAGTGAGGTTTGTAATAGAGCTTGACGTGGCACTGCCATTAATCTTTGTTAAAAATCCAAATAAAGCAGCTGTTTTGAATGCTTCACTCAGCGGAGGTGAAAACAGACAGGGAGGATAGTTCACATCAGCATGCAAGACAATAATGTGCTGAAAAAACATGCTGCTTGTTAAAATTACTTGTTTAAAATGAGCTGAAGTGACACAATTCTTGATTTTTTGACCACTTATCTGTATTATGTTTAATACACTATTTATATTTGAACAATAAAAGGTTAAATGAATAATTTTGTGGCATTATTTTTGTAGTTTTGTACTTTGTAATTTTGTACTGTGTAATGGAAGCGCTGTTCCCAGCATGCTTTGCAAGGGATTGCTATAAGAGGGAAAAATCTTGTCGTTAATTATAATCTTAAAGGGATACACTGAAAAAATGCTGGGTTTCATACACACAATTGTAAGTGGACTGAACATAAAACAATTAAGTTGTCCCCCCAAAAACTCAAAAATTGTGTTGTTTCAGCTCTTTTTAAATAAGTAGATTGAACAAACGGCAAACAGCATTTGTTGGAGTGTTGGTAACCCAAAAATGTAAATTACCTCATCATTTATTCTCCCTCATGAGGTTTTAAACCTTTATAAGATTCTTTCTTCTGTTGAACACAAAAGAAGATGCTTTGAAGATGCGAAGTCAATGTGTCCCAGGAACCAGCATTTTTCACAATACCTTTATTTGTGTTCAACAGATGAAATAAAGTCAAATAGGTTAAAACTATTCACTGTAAGAATGCTGGGTTCAGCACAATCGATTTTTGTTGGGGCAACATGAGGAATTAAGTTAGCTTATTCATTTTTACAAAGTGCATTGAACATAAAACAAAAAAGTTATAAAAAAAAAGTTGTGTTTCAGCTCATTTTAAGTAAGTATTTTGATCAATGAGCAAATGTCATTTTTTGAGTGTTCCTATAACAAATTAAAATAAGTATGATGTAAAAAGCCATTAGTTGAGTTTACTTTGAGTAATCCTATTGCTTTTAAAGTGATTAGTTGAGTTTTCTTTAAAAAAAATTAGTATGATAGCAAGTAAAATTGAGTAAACTATGAGCATAATTCTAAAAATCAAGTCAATTTAACAACGGCTTTGCTTACTTTTATTAAAAAAAGTGAACTTGTCACTTTTAAGACAAAATGTTTAATCTTCACTTATTTTGCAGTAATTGTTCCTAGATCAGTCTGTTCCTAGATCAGTCTATTTGCCCAGTCTATATATTACACAAAAAAAATGGTATAATAGTTGATTGTTTTTAATGAAGAGTTGTTAATTTCTGCAATAGTTAACATTCTGATTGTTCAAATTAAGTGATTAAGATTGATTAGTTCAACAAGAGTAAACTGTGTTCAAATTATGATCATTTAAATAAAAGCTTCATTGGTCAAAACAATCTCATTGGTTTACAATGAATCTCACTATTGGGTTTCATTTGTCTGAATTAATTAGAAATATGTATCATAGTTACATTAAGTAACATCAATGCTTCATTTGTGCGTGTGTGTCTGACTGAGCACACCACTCAAGCCCTTTACATGTGTGAGAAAGAGGAACCTTTTGGACCCCATCCTGCTGTTTTCCTGTACAAAATACAAATGCATCCATGCTTAAAGATCCTACCCCCCTCCTATAGCATTTCCACTTGGATGTATGCAATTGTGAGAGCCTGTCCAACAGTATAATGCCAATTCCTGGCCCATTCAGTGTTTGGAGATTGATGGGGTGAGGTGATGCGCTCCTCGGAGCTGCTGAGCGAGGAGGAAAGAGCAGATACTCACATGACTTGGAAGGGGCAGTTGGGTGTGTGGAGGAACTTGAGCTCGCGAATGCTTCTCTGTGGGACTGTGTTGACTGTGGAGCGGCACCAGCATCTCTCTACCAGGCTGATGGGCTTGGCTGGAGAAGAATTAAGAGAAACTCAGTTCAGCTGTTTCCTTGATGCTTTTAATTCAGTGCATGTGAAGGTTAGATGGAATCACGATGAATAATGAAAAAGTCCATAAATACAAATAATCGCGTTTAATCACACCACAGATGTGTGTTGTAAAACGAAATGGCATCCTTGACTAAAAATGAAACTTAATATTGGGTCAGATTTTCGAAATCCATTATGTAATGTATCTTTGCTCCAAACTCACTATTGCAACACTTTTTAATAACAACCAGCACAATTTTCAGTGAGACTGGGGATGCAAGGTCCTCTATGGAAACTGAAACTTATAACATAGAGATTAAGTTATATTATTATAAATTTAGACATTAATGGGGATGCCAGTGGGTATTGTATTTTATATATATATTCTTATCTAAAATATTACAGAGTAAGGGTTCTGAAACGGGGGCCTAAAGACCTATAAGGGACCGCAAGGTAGTATTAGAGAGTTTGTGTAATGTTGGAGAAAAATAAATATTTTGGTATAAAATGTGCAAATAAATATAAGAAATATAAAATAATACATCATTACAACAGATTGATTTAATTATTTATTTAATAAAATACAAAATTATTAAGACAAATATGTCTAAATGAATAAATAAACAAACAAATAAACATTTTTCTACGAGTACACTTAAAAAATAAAGTGGTCCCATTAAGAACCTTTAACAATCAGACAATCTGATACAATACACAAAAGGTTGCTTATAGTGGAAAAGGGTTCTTTACATTATTAAAATGTTCTTCACACTAAAAAGTGGTTCTGTTATGAACTGTTCACTGAAAGACTCTCAATGACATCACTATATAAATGCCTTTTGGAATCTTTCTTTTTAAAGAAAAGGTGTAGGAAATTGTAATAAAAATGTTCCAAAAAATAAATTTGGTCTTTTTAGAAAAAAAATAAACTATATTAGACAATAATAATCATATAAAAGTAAACAAATAAATAAAAGTTAGTCAACTTTTCATACTTGAGTATTTTAAGAAATTTAAACCAATATTTAATGAGGATATTAAGTGCACTTTTTCGTATGTATTGCTATACGAATCGGAATGTGAATGCGCGCAGATACGTGTAATCATCTTCAATAGCCTTCGCATTCTTGCGCATGAAAGAGTGTGAGTTGTGTGGCAGCGCGGCATTATTGTTCCATTTGGCTCAGACCTGTTACACGCTCAAGGAAGCAGAGACTTCACAGCTCGACATTGTAAGTGAAGACTGCGATGCGCACGTACGCAAACACTTTAACGGACATTGCCCACTCACAAGAGTCCAGAGGTGTGAAGTACCTGCGACTTAACGGAGCTCGATCCAGTCCACTTGTAAAATGCTAATGACATCTCTAGTAATCAATGCTTTTTGTCATGCAAACGCGCGCGCCATAGTTAGAGCCGCGCGCACTGGCTCGATTGAAGTAAAGACTGGCGCTATCTCTGCGGTTTTGTTTTATCCTCTAATTTGTGGGTAATTAAGAGAAAACAAGGAGGGGGACAAATACACACATTAATCAACGCAGTGACAGTGGCTTCTCGGCTCTCCTGAGCGAATGCGTGTCAGGATGATGCACTGATGATTTGGAAAAGTGCACCCATGAAGGTAAAATTATAAATCGATGCATGATATTTTAGTGATTCAATAAAAACAAAACAATTATGCGTAAGTTGTTACATTACTACAAATAAAGAAAGCGGGTTTGTTTAATAAATGCGAATTAAATATGTTCTGTTTTAAAACAGATGCACGCTCAAGCCGTCAAAAATAATAGGTCTGTTTTCGAAGTTTGCACCAATTGCATCGATTGATTTTAATGAGCGGAATTGCAACATCACCACAAAGTGTGCCAAAACGTGCATTAAAGCTTTACGCACAATGCAAAAACAACGTAAACATTTGCATAATCAACAGTAACTTACCACTGGAAATCGGTGCATGAATGACGACCGCCATCAGAGCGACTACTACGATCACTTTGAGATCCATGTTTGCAGTGTGAAGAAGAGATCCGCACTGTGTAGAATCCAGGAGCAACTGTGACAGCAGCAACTGCGCCTCGGAGTTAAATTTGCGCACAGGCTCCGGTCCAAACACCCCCGCCAGTCCCCCACCTTCAAAAGGAGAAAGTGGGTGTTCCCACGATGATTTTTCAGCTATTGGCACTACAAATATCCTCTATTATTACATTTTTGGCACTAAATTAAAGTGCGAACGTTTATGGAACAGTTATTTTTTAATTAGCAAATTTACTAAATATTTGTGATATTTTATGTTTTGTGATGAATATTGTTAACATAAATAAACTCAAGACATGCGCAGGCATTTAAAGAAAATATAATAAATATCATTTAAGCAATATATAAGCAAAACATGCTTATAAATGTAACATTTTTATAATTTTATAGCATCAGTTTAACTAAAAAACAAAACTGTTATCATGTCCATTTTTGTGTGATATTTAAAAAGAAAAAAAAATGATATTAATATTAGTATTAGCTAGATAGATAGATAGATAGATAGATAGATAGATAGATAGATAGATAG
>CAIGQW010000302.1:11705149-11716111 GCA_903798125.1 Danio choprae | reverse complement strand
CACAAACACACTCATACACTGCTCCAAGTTTATACATATTTTAAGTAAGTCGTCAGAAAAGTTAAAGGCATTTGTGTGTTTGATTCTATAGTCTAGCTGTGTGTTTTTGAATAACAGCAGATGGATTGGCTTTGTGATGCTAATATTCTGGTTTAGTTTGAACCAAAAACAGTATAATATTTTGCGCTGCAGAGCTCACGAGGAATGGAGTGTTTGAACTAAAGTTGGACACCAGAATGAACTCTCGAACTACACTCTTAAAATTCAAGATTTCAAACATCCTTTTGTAGGGATGTCATCAAGAAGAAGTTCTCCAAAGAACCTTTCAGTGAACAGTTCTGCTTCATTTGTTTGAAAAGCATTTTAATCATCTAAAGAACCCTTTATGGATGAAAAAAATTCTGTGGATATTAAAGGGTTCTCATGGAGCTATTAGTGCCAATAAAGAAGCTCTCCTTTTAAGAACGTTTTCTGAATGTGTTTATTTTACAATTTATTTAAAAAAAATTTAAATTCATTGAGTAATTTAATATTCATTGAGTAATTTTGAATTAAAGCTCATTAACTGGTTAGATAATCATTTGACCGTAATGAGGGAAGAGGTGTCGGGACAGCCTCAGATCTTGACCCGTCCCGCTCGCCCCCCACATGGAGCGTTGGGGGTCTTGCTGAGGAGCACCCCTGAGTTAAGTAAACATGCAGCCAACAGGGGAAACTAGAAGTGTTATCATTGACACGAGAAGAGGCTGCGAGGGTCTAAATCCAGTCCTGCAGACTCCATGCCCCCCATACGCCTGCAGAGTGATGGAGTCCCACCCAGACACACCAGCTCTCTGTGTCAATGTTGTGCTTGACCACATTTGTTTAGATTGAAGCAAGTGACTCAATTTAGTTTGCCGTATGTATATTTAACAAATAATTTGAAAGTAAAAAATTAAATCAACAACACATTAAAAGAGCTGGCGTTGGGCTTTCATATTTTTTATTGTGTAAGTTTTGAAAAATAAATTAAAAAATTAATTGAAAAGTAAATACATAAACTGAGCAATAAATAAAAAAATCAATAATTAAACAAAAGAAAGCATGGATTAATAAATAAATAAAAAAATAAATATAAATAAATAAAAGGGTGACACGGTGCCTCAGTGGTTAGCACTGTCGCCTCACAGCAAGAGGGTCACTGGTTCGATTCCTGACTGGGTCGGTTGGCATTTCTGTGTGGAGTTTGCATGTTCTCCCTGTGTTTGCATGGGTTTCCTCCGGGTGCTCCGGTTTCCCCCACAAGTCCAAAAACATGTAATATAGGTGAATTGAATAAGCTAAATTGGTCGTAGTGTATGAGTGTGTATAGATGTGTCCCAGGGTTGCAGCTGGAGGGGCATCCGCTGTGTAAAACATATGCTAGATAAGTTGGCGGTTCATTCTGCTGTGGTTCATTTTAATGAAAGACTTTGGTTCTTGAATGGGAACTAATTTGTTTATATTAGGTTTTTGAAACCAACATCTAAACCAACTGTTAGGGGGAGAAAAAGCATATGGACTTGATGACATTGGAATTGTATCAGAGGAAGTCTTAAATTGGAAATAAATTGTTCTGATTTAAGACTGGTTTGTATTAGGTGCTTAAAACCAGCTTACAAAACAGGTGTTAAAAAAATTCTACAGAAACATAATTATTACGGAACAGCCTTCATGACAACATCCCCATGTGACATTAACCCTAGTCTTTCCTCTATAGGAGCCAGATTGTTAATGTGGCCTGTGATTTTCTTCCTTTATGTTGGTAATGAGTCACAGGGCTGGCTCATGAATGGACTCTCTGCAGGACGCCTCCGCAGTGTTTGTCCTGTACACCTCGCACAGATCTCTGACTGTCAGACTCGGATGGAAATGAGGGGGCCTGGTGCAGATATATGCTCCTCTGAGTGGGAGTAGATGACCAATATTACTGATGGCTCATAGTATAGGATAGGATTGGCTGAACAGGAATCATAGAAATACAGTTTTATTCTTAGAGTTAGAGTGTGTATTTTGTGGAAAATATGATTTTGAATTTTGATTATATACATGGTGATATAATACACTTCCTATTTAGAATCCCAATAGATACAGGTATAAAGGATTTTCTATAGTGACTACTTGTGCATAATATATGGAACTCTATAAAGCTTACCTGATGGCAGTAATTCATACATTGTAAATAAAACAAAATTGAATTACTTACTATTGATTGTGCGTTCTTAAAAAAAAGCAACTCATAAATGAACAGAAGTGATAAATACTTCTGGCTTCCATAGAAATTTTAACAAGCAACATGCAAGCTGTGATTTTAATTGAACTGAAAGTTTCCCATACCAAGCTTGCATTCCACACTTAAGTAAACAACCCTTTGTTTACAACTTCTTTGTAAATCAACAACGTGATTTTTCTACTTGCCCCCAACAACTTTTTAGAAAGAAATCTTGAGCAGAGATAATTACTGTAGGCTTTCAGTGTCAAAGAACAATCAGTTCATCCTCCCAAGATATTTAAGGGTATTCATTCGTTCAATAGTGTGACCTTGAATAATTTCTGGACTGTAATCAATCATTTCCTTAGTTTTTCTGACACATAAACTGGGCTGTAAAAGAATACAGATTGAAAAATGCTGGTTGATTGTACACATTGATTTCCATAGTAGGTGAGTAAATGATGACAGATTTCATTTTTGGGTGAACTATCCCTTCAAGTGAAAATAACAACTCAAAATCAAATTGGGTCAAATGGATTAGGAACCATACATTAAGCAAACAAGCAAGTGCTCTTCTTTAGTAGTTAGGATTCACACTGAAGGGCTTTAAACACTACAGTACATAATTGTAGAAATTAGTAGCTGTTTTCGGGTTTAATATGAAGGATGTCACATTGACAGCTCACGCATGAGGATTGGTCACATCTTACAACATGAATCACCTAGAAATCCTTCTTATTCATGCTCCCTCTGTCCCTTTATGACTTTGCTGTCATTTTAAGGGATTAGGTCAATCCCATTATGTTTTTACACTGTTCTATAGCTTTGAATATCTGCTTAAGCGTTATGTGGGACCGCGTGCTTAACATCTGCTATTGCTCTTTGTGCTGAGAGAGAGAAATTGCATTAAGTTTGTCTTTGTCGCCGACTCTATGGCAACTACAGTTGATGAAGATGAGTTGAGAGGAATAAAATCAGCTGATGGAGGGCAAACGGAGAGATCTGAATGCTGAGAGAGCAGATGTTTCACACATATTGACTTATCTCACAGCCGGTGTTTGCGCAGACAATCTTCCAGCAGGGATCTTCACTTAATGGAATATTCTGGGTTCACTACAAGTTAAGCTCAGAACACTGCATTAGGTTGATTGCTACAAAATGGTTCTGTAATTGTCCCTTTAAAAAATGTGTAGAGCACACTAACAACGAAGGTGAAAGGAACCTGTAAACATGATGTAAATAAGGTGCATGTGAATAGGATTTCTGCGTGGAAAACAACAAATACTCACTGTTTCATTGTGATGTTATAAATATTACAGCTTTGTGGTCTTAACAAACAGAACACTATTAGCCTTAAAAGGACTGTATGTGTTTATTTAAATAGTTTTACAGCTGAGAAGTCAAATCAGTCGTTGCTGAGACTTTTATTTCAGTATGTCGATGTACTTATAACGGAAACAGAATTTTAAGTAGGGGGCAGGGATTTCTTTACGCATCATTCCCTTATAGCAAACTAACACTAATATGGGGGTGGTTAAGAATATTGCTATAGAAGCTATCAAGTTGACATAAACAGGGAAGGATCAAACGTGGAAGCAAATGGTCAGATTTTGATTAAAGATTACCAAAACAAACTTTTTTCAGTGGATTTACTTACATGGGTTAAATATTCGCGTTAAGAATAAAAATGTGAGCTAGCAAAAAAAAAAAAAACATTATAAAGATTTATATTAGATTTCATCCGAGCTTTAAGATAGAACTAGAAATTACATGAAAGCTTCATGTGCACCGCATCGTTTTTGCTCTGCAGAAATGCAAGCGCTGTTCAAAAACACTCAGCTGTGAGCGTATTTGAGGCGCAGCATTTTTTTTAGTTGGTTGTATTGGGAGTATCCCCGATGTATTGGTACAAATTGAAAGTCTTTATCAGATTAGTTGTTGACAGTTGTGTGGTATTGTCCCACTCCTTCTGTACTGGGATTGGACAGCTAACTCAAAAGTGACACTGATGGACATTGCATTTTTTTCAATTTGCAATGGCTGAAAAAATGCTAAGTGCCTAGAGCTGATTGGAAAACGGCCACTCAGCACCTCGCTATGCTGCAGGTGCTCAAAAAATGCTGCGCTACCATTGAGAACATCAGAAAACAAACGCTTAGCTTAAGAAAAAATAACACTTAAGTGAACATGCAGCCTAAATGGCTTTTCACATCAATTGAGACAGAAAATGTCAACTGGGCTGGAGTGAAAGAAGAAAACTTCCCTTCAGGAACAACATGATAGTCTGCAATATATTATTTGAGGATGTGCAACACTAGAGCCTAAACCCAGGGTTTTGTTTACCTAAGGTTTAAAATGACCCAAGGTCTAAAACCCCATAAGAGGATTACAATCAAAGACCACTTAGAGTACAACAACAAGTGTAATTTATCCCTCTTCAGTCTTGTTTAAAAGTGTTCAATCCCAGAGACTGTTAGATCTCATATCAGATCTTCTGTTCAATCTACAGTACGTAATGTAATCTAGGCAACATGTGCATCTATCGAGAGGGGGCCGAGTGGGAAACGCTGTCCCACAGGACACAACGTACCGTCTAGCATTTTATGCTTAACCGCCACCACAGAAATGACTGTGGAGGTTTGAGAGGACAAGTGTGTCATACGTAGTCACAAAATAATGGCAGATATTTTCAACTTTGGGGTGAGCGGGGGGCTTCTCTTCACTGTTTTCTCATCATTGATGGTTAATGTAGAGAGAAATTGTTTCTTGGTTGCGGTCTGTGATTCACTGGCTAAATGTCTTTGGTATCATCCATTTGAAAAGGTCTTTGTTGCTCCCTAAAGTAAAGCAATTTAGCTTGAATGCTAACCACACTTTTTAGAAAAAAACATTCACTTGCTAGCCTTCAATTCAATTCAATTCAATTCAAGTTTATTTATATAGCGCTTTTTACAATGTAGATTGTGTCAAAGCAGCTTTGTCGCCTGAATTGTTTTATATTTCGTTTGTTAGTAACTAGTAGCTATTAACATGCATTGTATAAAAACAATACTTGGCGTCAATGGCGAAGAAATAAATGAAAGATTTTTCATTTTTGGGTGAATTATCTCTTTAAGGGTCTTTTTTATTTTGGAGGTCAGTCTTGTGCAATCACTTTCATTATATCAAATATGATGGCGTAACTGTTCTTAAAAATGACCTTTTTAGGGTTCAAAACAACATGATTGCCAGATTTATTTGTGAGTAATCTGTCTGTTGGTGTCAGATCATTGATGGCGTCGAAACAAATTTCATCCTTTAAAATTGAAGCCAGCGTGTAAAGCTGACAGGATGTGGGGCCACAATAATAATTTCATAACGTAACGTGTTTGAAACAACAGTTTAGAACTGGTGGATTTATTCGAATCTCCAAATATCAATGGAATAATCTAATCTTACGTAAAGCGATTTGGCTCGATGATGTGATCTCCATTGTTAACATTCTGTCTTTGCTCTAACAAGCTTGTGGTTTAAGCAAGAAAGCTAATCAAAACATGCAGGGCTCTCACGCTAATGCCAGTAAACATTGTTCTCAAGCATTGCTCAATCTGCAAGCAATGTCCCTGCCATTTTTACCGTATCCTGTTAGTACAGAATTGTCAGAAATAAATGGTCCTGTGTGATCTGAAAGTAGAGATTCATCCAGAAGGTTCTGATGCATTGCCAGCTTTATTATATAAACGTATTGCGCAACGCAGGTTTATAGAAGCTATTAGTTATCTGAGAACGTAGAGTAAAGGGCATGACGTAAACCCTCCGACACCAATCACAAGTGTATTTATATGCAATCACAAGTCAAAGATTTATTTATTAGCAGCTCTACTACTGATCTAGATGTGGTGTGGTGGTCATTTCTTTTTCATGAGACGTCTGTTGAGTTTACTCGGGGTTGGTCTGTTAGTTGAGCTCAGTTTACCCTCTCTGTGCAATGCATTTGCTAAAAGACATGACAAACCTGCTGCGTTCCCCTGGAGCATGAGCGCCGGACTGAGATTTACTGTTCACCATAATGGTTCACAACTGTTCAACCGCACTCAGATGCTTGGTGAAATCATAAATCTTCAATATGATACAATCGGACACAGTCAGACACCACTGCGACATCAAACAGACCAAAGTGGCATAACATTCTCACATTTCTTTGATGGAGACGATTGAGTATTTTTGCAGAATCCCATTGTTTTGGTTGGCTAATATTTCCATAAATGGCTATATCTGCACGTTTTTCACTTTCTGCTCATTCATTGTCCTTTGCTGTGTACTGCCAGTGTTATTTTGGATCATCAAGATGCCATTGTAGTTTTGATTTTAATATTATCAGTGTAATAGTCATTTTGTTGTGTATTGTCATTTAGCTTTAGTAATATTACTGTTTTGCAGTTTAAATATGGCTGCACTGATTTTCACTTACAAATCGTTAGCAAAGTTCACAAACGTTGACAAAGAAATAGCAAGTCTCACATTATTAAACATGAAATTAAACAATGTAGAAAGACTGGAAAGGTATTTTGTTTAGTCTAATTGGATTTTAATTATATTTGGTGGTAAATATACTTTGTTCTGTTTATTTACAGTTGAACTAACATTATCGCATTATTAAAGATACAGTTAATAAACAGAGCTGTTCATTGTGAGCTCAGGTCCATTGCATAAAATTTACTAATTAGTCAAATTAAATTTTGCATTAACTGTGAATAATACAATTAACAAATGTTAACACATCAGACATTACAGGAGTAAAGTGATTTTTAATGGTTTTATTTTTAGTTAACTAGAATCACTCTGCATTTTATTATTATTATTAATAATAATAATAATAATAATAATAAAAATAATAATAATAATAATAATGTAATTATTAGGTTTAATTATTTAATTATGGTTTTATTATTAGATTATATTAGATTTATATCAGGAATATACAACAAAAGTTACCAACCCAGGGCGTTATACTGCCCCAAAGCATTCATTTTAAAGAGGAAATGCAGCCATAGGTACTTCTGGCTACATAATTCGTGATCTCCAGAAATGTATATAGGGCTATGTTTTCAGAATGAGCCTATGTTGCAAGTTAATGTACCTTAATAATAATAATAATAAAAAATAAAAAAAAATAAATATATATTTTTAATATATATAAATATAAATTGTTATTATTGGCCTTACGGTGGCGCAGTGGATAGCACATTCGCCTCAAAGCAAGAAGGTCGCTGGTTCGAGCCTCGGCTCGGTCAGTTGGCGTTTCTGTGTGGAGTTTGCATGTTCTCCCCGTGTTGGCGTGGGTTTCCTCCAGGTGCTCCGGTTTCCCCCACAAGTCCAAACACATGCGGTATAGGTGAATTGGGTAAGCTAAATTGTCCGTAGTGTATGAGTGTGAATGGGTGTGTATGGATGTTTCCCAGAGATGGGTTGCAGCTGGAAGGGCATCCGCTGCGTAAAACATATGCTGGATAAGTTGGCGGTTCATTCCGCTGTGGCGACCCCAGTTTAATAAAGGGACTAAGCCGAAATGTGAATGAATGAATGTTATTATTATTACTATTATTAAAACAAAATAAACTACATTTTAGTTAGTAAATAAAGATTATTGGAGTACATTTTGCAAAACAACATAGTATTTCAGTACTTCTCCAAAAGTTTTTAGAACTTTAGAGATGTTTGATAAAAGATGTTGAAGTTTTTTTTCACCAAAAATGTATTGTTTACTTCAGTGTGTTGTTTGTTTTCTGTTTTTCTTTTGGTTTTTAATTATTTATGAAACTAGCGATTTCTGAGTTATTTATAAATATTTATAAAGTTATTTCTACACCAATATTTTTCTACACTACTTTCCAGTATTTTCTCACCATCTTAAGAAGCATGTGCAACAACTTAACAGTGTGTCCTATATGAGAAAGCCACTAGTCTTCATAGTTCCAGACTGGGTCAGTTGGGCAGGTCTGGTGGTGGGGTGAGGGGGTATTGAGGTATGGAGCTCAGCGGGAGGCTCTTCTGCTGCTTCATTGAGGCTCTGAAGCGGCAAGGGACCAGCCGGCTGTGCCTTTGTGCCTGGTCCTTTACCTCCACTGTTGTGGCACAAACTTTTCCTGCTTTGACCACCGGTGGGGCCAATCAACAGATGGAGCAGAACCACACGAAAATTACTGACGGCCTTTCACTGCTGACACAGAGAAAGCATCAATTCTTCACTTGATGATAGAGACAATGAAGAGCTCCAGCAGTTCTCGACATCAGTGAACCATGGGAAGATCTGGAGAAGCTGAATGATGATTTGCAGAGTTCAAAAGAGGAAGAGATGACAAGCATTTACTGTACATTTACAATTTAAATTAGTATTGGAGACCAAATCAGTTATTGGTCTATATTAAATTAAAAGTAGATTCTTTTCTTTTAATTAGTATTTCACATTGGATTTATATCAGGGATATACAACAAAAGTTACCAAATAGCTTAATTAATATGACTAAATATAGACATACAGAATAAAACATCAGATAGGCCAAAATGTGTTAACATTTTGAAAAAAAAAATGCTATGCACACATACTGATTTATTTAAAATGCATGCCAATTGAAATAAATATATATATAAGATGGTTTAATGTGATAATATATAAATATGTCTACATTTAAGCATTTCATTCAGTGGGCTTTGTTTTGTTTTTTGATTTTTTTACAGCAGGTTTAGTTACAAACTGCTGACGTTCATGACCCAAATGTGATTTACATGTACACTTATAAATCTTGTGAGACTCTCTCTGACTGAATACATTGAATCAGTGAAAGATTAATTACAGACTCACTCTGGTTGACCGGATCATTGTTGTTGGATTTTGATCATTTGAATCAGGGAATCATTAACTGGAGACTCGCTCCAATCAGATCATTTGAATCTGTAAATTATTAACTGTATACTTTCTCGAACTGGATCATTTAATCGAAGAACTACTTACTGGAGACTCGCTTTGACTAAATCATTTGAATGAGTGAATCATTAACTGGAGACTTACAGTAATATAACAGTAATATAAACTTTCAGTAATATTTTGATTAAGTACTAAATATTACAATGTAAAATGATATTGTTTATCTTGAATAAAATTATTATATGATATTTATGATTTATTCCAGAATAAAGTTTTAGAACAGTGCTCAAATCATATTGTTATTCTCATAGATACAAACAATTATACCACTTAATATATATATTTTTACACTTTTATATTTTTTTGTTATTTTTGACTATATATATATATATAGTAGTTTGTAGGTTTCATTAGCTAATGTTAGATAATATATTTACAAGTGTGAACTAATAATGGACAATACTTGTACAGCATTTATTAATCTAATCTAAAAGTCTAATCTCAACTGAAACATAAAGACAGGGTGGGACATATAGTAGCTCCTCCCCTTTTTAAAAAGCAGCCAGTAGCGTTTTGTTTTTATCGCAGGTTAAGCTCAAGTGCATCACATGAAAAGCAAATGAGAAGTGTCTTCAACTGGGCCAGACATGTCAGATGAAGTAGAAGATCAAAACAAAGAAAAAAAGACAAAGAAATTATTTATCCATTTAGTCAGAAATGACAAACTGCAAGTTTCGGATGTTTATATTAGGTTTATATTTTCTAAATGCTAATTTTTGGTGCACACTAGCTTATAGATATCCTTAAAACTGACATGCTGTTACTAACATCTAAAAAAAAAACTTGCTTGTTAACATTAGTCAATGCACTGTGAGTAAACATGAATAATTAACAAATTTATTTACATTAACATTACCAAAGACAAATAAATACTGTAATAATTGTATTGTTCATTGGTTGTGCATGTTAATAAATGCATAAACTAATACAAACTTATTGTAACATTTTACCATACTGTATATTCTGTATATTTTAGTATTCTGTGAGACTTCAGAATGTTGCTTGAGTCCTCCTCTCATTCCTATATTCATAGAAGTCCTTATGTGAGGTACGTTTTGTCTCTTTCTTGTTCTTTTTTTTATTAGAGGTTGCTCAACACTGAGGGCTGGTGCAGAATTATAATTCTTGTAAAAGGCTGAATGTTGGCAGGCAGGTTTTTCTCAGCACTGTCTGAAAACCTGCCACCTGCCCAACGGAGAAGCTGAAGCAACTACTCATAATTACTTTTAACTTACTACACATTCATACACATTTAGGGCCTAAAACAACAATGACCTCAACAGAATCGAATAACATGAAACGAGCGAGCGATTGTAAATGTCTGTGTTCGTGTGTTTGTTTATGCAGTGTTTTTCAGTGTGTTAAAGCTGGACTCTGTCATGGTGTTGACGGAGGCAGTCAGCAGTTTATGGACACTCAGTAGGGTGTGTGAGGGGTTTGCGGGGAGTAGATCAGGGCAGAGGATCTTTTGCACTCATCAGTCAACAGCTCAAAGCCAGAGGGTCGTCCCGCAGAGCTGCACTGAAAGCCTGTCCTCTGCCGTCCTCCGCTGATGCATCCTGTTATCTGAGACCAGATTCCTGATTTCCTCTAAATCAAACAGAGGAATGCAGAGGTTAAGAACAGGACAGAGCTGTGGCCTAATAGCAGGCTAAATTAAACTGCAGTAATGGTGTCATTTTAACCCCTATGTTGTATTGTTATAACGGTTGTCCTATTTATTTATTTATTTATTTATTTATTTATTTATTTATTTATTTATTTATTT
>CAIGQW010000302.1:11666147-11678585 GCA_903798125.1 Danio choprae | reverse complement strand
ATAGATAGATAGATAGATAGATAGATAGATAGATAGATAGATAGATAAGTTTATTTATAAACTAATTTCGAGAGGATCTCGTGCTTATGATTGTTGCGGCTGGTCCCTCATTATCCAATTCATGATTCACCAATCAGACGATTCCTAAGCCACTATAAATACCCTAAGTTTCATATCACAGCCATCTCCGTTTTGAAGAATCACCCCTTCCACCCCTACTCCTCCTTTCCTAGATGGGTGGCACGGTGGCCCAGTGGTTAGCACTGTTGCCTCACAGCAAGAATGTCACTGGTTCTAGTCCTTACCAAGCCAGCCGACGTTTCTGTGTGGAGTTTACACATTCTCCCCGTGCTCACGTGGGTTTCCACCAGGTTCCCCGGTTTCCTCCCACCGTCCAAAAACATGCAACTTAAGTTAATTGACTAATCCAAATCGGCATCATAGACATGCTCCTAGTAAGTAGCCATCTCAAGAACAATCACTATCTGTTCATTAGCTACTACAGCAGGGGAGTTCTTGAGATCTACCTGAGCTCAAACTCCCCTCTCGCCTTGCAAACGGGAGGGAGCCCTGGGCTCGAGGATCTATTTTGGCAATTTGTGTGAAAAAAATGTATTTCTTCTAATATTCAATTAAGTTTGAAATACGCTTTGCAAAAGGGAAAGGTAGAGGCACATTTTTCCTATAAACCTTGTTTGGATTTAAAACAGTGGATATGGGAACATTTCCAACCCATTTAGGTGAGCTTGTGAGTTCCATGCTTCTTTTTTTCTTCCTTTCATTATATATATTTTTAAGTTTCTATTACAGTCATGAAGCAGCCCAAATCCTGCATCCAGCATTGGAGAGGAACAGGGCAGTGTGGCTTCACTGGCTTGTCAATCTGAAGTTTTGTCATATTGTAAGCGTGAAACCCGTCTGCTTTTACATTCATAGCGTGTGACAGTCTGATTATTACATTATCACAGTCCAGCAGAATTCATGGCTGAAAAGAGAGCAGTTTTCCCATGAAGGAGACAAAACTCTGCAATGTCTAAGCTGCGTGGCTTTGTCTGAGAAGTGTTTGGAAAAATGCGTCAGCAGACATCTCAGATAAGACAGATGGAGAACATTTGTCAGGGAGACTTAATATGGAAATGTCTGCTTGGTTACTTCTGTTTACAAAAGTTTTTATAGTAATTTAGCATTTAATGACAGAATCGGCACGTACACGCAGGTCACAACACAACAGTTCATCACATAATAATATCACCTGAAACACATTTACAATATTTACTGTGACTCATTAGGCTTACAGACACTAAAAGTGCTGAATGCATTTCTAGACTCTATTAAAATGACATTCATTGCATGTTTTATATTTAAACGGATACTACAAATAAATCTTTTACTCTTAAATATAAAGCGGCAGCCCAAATGTGATTTAAAACTCTCACAGCTGTAGATTAAAGTTCATCTGGTTTCAATCAATACATACGAATTATCACCTGAAAACACAGTTTAATCTTCATCAAAGCTTTGCTGACGTGACCACACAGCCTTGCAGGACTTCTGTTCCTCAGGCTCCTGTGGTAACATTAAAACCGCCGTCTATATGCTGAAGACATAAACCTGTACTTTGACATTGGAATAACAGAAGAACATGGCCAGTGTTTATCTATACCATGTGAAATAATAGGCTTTAATGCCCCAGTGGCTCATCTTTGAAGGCTTTTGTTTGTCATTCTGAACTGCAGGAGTGTGAGAGATGAGCTGTGGATGGCCACACTGTTGCTTTGGCTCCATACGCTTGTTCTTGTCTGTTTGTTTCTCTTGGCTCCCTGTCCATTTATTCTGTCTGCATTTAAATCTGTGTATTCAAACGTATATTGCAGGTGGGAGTTCTTTTTTTGCAATGTTCAGTCCTCCATCTGTGAAAACAAGAGTTTTACTGTAGCTGTTGGCTCTGCTGTATTATCAGCCTTTGGGATGTTGTTGGTTCACCAGTACAGTAAGTTCAATAATTTAGAGTTCTAACTAAATTGAAGGAAAAGGAATGCGTGAAAAAAAATATTTATTTTCCATCAAAGTTCAAATACTTGTGGTTAATCAGGGCATTTAAGATGTGGGTTAACACTCAGAAGTCATAAGAGTGTTTACTAATCAAATAACTCAAATTGATGTGCTGTGGCGTCACTTCCAAAACACACATTCAATTTCAATGGCTAAAAATATCTCGGGGGTCTTCTTAGTAACTGGACTTGTTTTTGAATGCCAGAAAGTCATTATTGTTTGTTTGTTTGTTTGTTTGTTTTGAATTCTTGTAATGCGGACATGAACTCAAAAATCTCTGAGTAATCTTTCTGGCTGATTGGCCTAAGCAACCTTATTCTGTGGAAATATTTTCGTTTCACTAATCATAAGCTAATGTTGACTGCTGGACACATCCGCGCTACTGTCATTAGAGTTCACTGCTTATTCGGGGTCAGAACAGTGTCATCTAGAGGAAGCCCCTCACCCCTGTTGTCAATTCATTCATATTTAGTTTCCTGTTTTGATTATAAGACTGATAGTGTTTTATGCCTAGGACATCACCGGACACAAGGTTATAGACCTTTTGGATTTTTGTTTTTCCCAAAAACAGTGCAGCACTTTAAGAATGATGACTTCACACATTTTTATCATGGTATTGATATATTTGCTGAAGAAGAAAAACAATTGTAGCAATGAACAAAGCAGAAAAATAAAATATAAATGTAACAGAAAGATTGTGAAATACAAATTAAAACAGGAAGAGTGAAATCTTATATATTGTGCCATATTGTAATCTTTATATGTGACTCTCAACCATTTGATTTGCAATATGTGCATTAACTAACAGTTATGTTGTTTGTGTTTCTGAAGCAATTGCCACTCACTTGACATTTTACATTGAAACTGGCACAAAATGCACAAGAAGAACAACATTTCATGGCTAATAGAACATCAGTGTTAAGAGGCTTTTACATTAAAGACGCATTTTTAAAGTTCCTAGAACTGTACAGAAGAATTACCTGCTTTTTAGCATTCATATTTATTCGCAGTATCCTCCATCCTCCAGTTGTTGATTTTTAAAAAATCCCACAATATTATTGTTGACTAACTGAAGTCACTTCCGAGTTCCTTGTGGTTGCAAATGCAACCATGAAAACGGCCCAGGGGGAAATTTAGTTTTCAAGGGACTGTCTGGCCGCTAATACTTTTGAGTTCCTATAGCTATTGCGGTGAGACCGGTGAATTGCTATAGTACATTTTATAAGAATCAATTGAATTCATACTTTCAAGACTATTCAATGTTTATATTTTTATATTTATGATTCCATTTCTGTATGGCTACTGTTATTTCATTTGTGCCTATTGTAATTAACTATTTTTGTGATTTTTTTTTATGGTATTACTGACTGTTTCAGCTCACTATTGTTTGTGAAAGACCAGATTAAGCGGTCATTTTATGCTTTTTATACACTCACTGACAGAAGCCCCCTCACAAACTTCAGGGCCTCCAGAAGTCCATAATTGCTACTGGATTCACACTTATGTTTGAAGTGATAGCATATCTTCCATTTGCCTCTCGACAGAACCAAAATGTACTGTATGTAGAGCAACACCCTGTACATTTCTATAGGCTTTACATTTAAATTAGTAAGATACATGGCAAAAATGAGCACTGAAACATTTGTTCTGTTTTAAGACAAGAAAACAGACAAAGAAAATATGCTTCAGTGTGACATTCGATTCAGCTGTGTTCCACTGGATGTAATGCCTCATATGAGGTTTCATTCAAATTTATTGCAAAAGCAGTCCAAGAAAAACTCATTTTACATATCAAATCTTGTTAGACGTACTTGTCAAAGAGACCAGAAACTGCTTTGGTTAGACTTAGATCAAGAGTCTGAAAGCAGCAGGTCCCTTCAGAGTAAGATTTGGGGTTGCTTCCAGTCATTCAGAGGCAAACGGAGAAACTGATCCTCACTTGATTCTCTTTCTTTAAATTCATGTTTAAAGAATTCAGTTGAAGAGAGATGTGTAATGAAGGCCGTGCAGCTCTGTTGGTCTGTGCCCAAACACCTTTTTATGAGCCTGGTGTTTTCCATTATTTTGACATAAATGTTTGCGTAATCTAGTTTAACTTAAGGAGTCTAAGCTAAAAAGGTAAACAAACATCCTCTGGTTATTGCTGTCTTTAGTTTAGATGGCCAGCTAGCTATATACTAGGATTTGTGTTATATTACAAAATCTGGCTAAAAAAATGTTCATTTAAGAACCTCATTATACTTGTTAATTGACAGTTTCAAACTTTTCAATAAGGGAAACTATTTCATTATCGGTAGTTTTTCCTCCCTTTTACAGCAATTTCTTTATTTAGTTCATTTGCCAGATTGAGTTAAATGTTTGGGAATTTTAATTAATTAAATGGAAAAGTGTGGCTTGATGCTGAATTTTTTGTACAAACCCCATTATAGTCTTATCTTTTGTTAAACTCTAAATGTTGCTATTTCATAACAAACATTTTACATTCAGACATACTGTTTCACATTATCTGTTGCTCAATGCATTTTTTTAGCAATTTATTTGAGAGTTTTGCTTCCCTGGTTACAGACACTAAGCTGTATTTAGGCTTTGACACACCAAGCCAATGTCAAAGAACTGGCCACAAAAGCTGACTGTGTTGTCTCCTCTTGTCAGCTGTGTCTGGGCCAAAAACTATACTTGAACACACCAGAAGGACTATAGGCCACTGCCAACTATTTTGCTGCGCAGTGTTCTGCACCTGCTTATAAAGAATTAACGGTCTTTATCTGCTGCTATCAATAGCCTATTTTCCTCAGTTAAAAATGGAAACTGAAACTAGGACTGCTATTTTGCATATAAATCATGCTGATCACTTCAATTCAGATGACTTATATTGTTATGACAGTATCTGCGTATTGGAATGCATTGAATCTACAGTGGTCAGAAGTCAAGTGATCTGAAGTGATATCTCAGCCTTTTTGTGTTTCACTTCAAAGGCAATTAAACTTAAAATAAAGTGTTATAAATGTACAGTATATTTCTAAATGAAAATATATAATACTTTGCTTGACTTAAGTTACAGATAACATTTCAAAATAATGGTCCATTAGTAAATGTTATTTACTGAAATTAACAAACAAGGAACTATACATTTATTACAATGTCTATTCATCTTTGTTAAGGTAAGTTAAGTAAAATAATGTTGTTCATTGTTATTTCAGCCTCACGGTGGCGCAGTGGGTAGCACGTTCGCCTCACAGCAAGAAGGTCGCTGGTTCGAGCCTCGGCTGGGTCAGTTGGCGTTTCTGTGTGGAGTTTGCATGTTCTCCCCGTGTTGGCGTGGGTTTCCTCCGGGTGCTCCGGTTTCCCCCACAAGTCCAAAGACATGCGGTATAGGTGAATTGGGTAAGCTAAATTGTCTGTAGTGTATGTGTGTGAATTAGAGTGTGTGGATGTTTCCCAGTGATGGGTTACAGCTGAAAGGGCATCCGCTGTGTAAAACATATGCTGGATAAGTTGGCGGTTCATTCCGCTGTGGCGACCCCAGATTAATAAAGGGACTAAGCCTAAATGAAAATGAATGAATGAATTGTTAGTTCATGTTAACTCAGTGCACTACTGTTGTTACATGGCTGTCTGAAATACTTGATTCTAATTGGTCAGTTGTGGCAGTCCAAGGTATGCCATTCCGAAATAACAACCACTGAACAACACAGGCTCATCCGGGTACTTTGAATCATCTTGACCATCAGTGAATATATTTACATCTATAAACTTACATCCAAGTTCATATTATAATGCTTATCTGTCACGAAGATATTTTTGAGAGTTTTTTTGGACAGTTTATTTGGCACCATCTTGTGAATACATATTAAGTATGTTAGTACAGTATATGCTTCATTCAGACGGTTTAATTTCTGTCAGCTTTGCGTTTGGTGCGGTCTTGTGACCGAATAATGCTCCATCACCTCCCTCCAGCCCTTTTTCTTTCAACATTGTGTAATTAAATTAATTTAGTAATTTAATAATTACTATTAATGTTTTTTTTGTCAAATTTTTATATTTTGTGGAAGGTAGTCATGAAATAAATGAGATGACGTACATTTAGGAGGTTGTTTTTTGCAGAATAAAACCCTTCAGTCTTATATAACAGCCCTCTACTTTGCAATGGCCTGCCAATAAGCCTGTCATGTTTATTCTGCGATAACAACCTCCTGGATAAACTTTATTACTGAACAAGCACAGCTTAAAATTTTAGAAATGCATAAGTAAATATTGAATAATAAAGTAAATATGGTTAATAAACTCTGTACAAGATTGTTCATACTTAGTTCATGTTAGTAAATACATTAACTAATGGACTATTATTTTAAAGTCTTTACACTTTACAATATTACACCAACAATTTACAATATTAGAGAATTTGACAACAGATCATCACAGTCTTAAAATAATGCAAACAGGAGGTAACCTACGGTGGCAAAGAGAGCTTAACGTGCTGCAATTTAAGAAGCCACATGCAATTACAAAAAACGCCAGCAAATTGAGAAAAGATCTTCATCCGTTTGACAGCACACGTTGCAAATTCAAACACATTTTAAAACAACGCGCTGCATTTTTTCACAACGCAAACAAATTAATAAAACGTACTGCATTTTCTTACAACGCAAACAAATCAAGAAAATGCCTGCATTTTCTCACAACACCTTTAAATAGAACAGAATACAACGGAAAGGTTTCAAGGGGACCCTAAAACGTGATAGACCCATCTATTTAGGTTATGGTTATTTAGGCTATTAAAATACAAAAGACAAGGGAATCAGGATGTTAAATTAAACAAACAAAAAACTCACCTTTCAAAGATCACCTACAATTTCACTGAGCAATAGGCTAGTCACGGCACAGTCACGTCTTAGGTTACCCTTGAAACATTTTCGTTGTGTTCTGTTCTTTTTGCAAGTGTTGTGAGAAAATGTTCGTAATTTGTTTGCATTGTGGGAAAATGCTGCACTTTAAACCCATGCGAACGGGGAGAACATGCAAACTCCACACAGAAATGCCAACTGACCCAGCCGAGGCTCGAACCAGCGACCTTCTTACTGTGAGGCGATTGTGCTACCCACTGCGCCACCGCGTCACCTATTTTTATTATTATTATTATTATTATTATTATTATTATTATTATTATTATTAATATTATTATTATTCATTCATTCATTCATTTTCATTTCGGCTTAGTCCCTTTATTATTCTGGGGTCGCCACAGCGGAATGAACCGCCAACTTATCCAGCATATGTTTTACGCAGCGGATGCCCTTCCAGCTGCAACCCATCTCTGGGAAACATTCATACACACCCATTCACACTCATACACTACGGACAATTTTGTCTACCCAATTCACCTATACCGCATGTCTTTGGACTTGTGGGGGAAACCGGAGCACCCGGAGGAAACCCACGCCAACACAGGGAGAACATGCAAACTCCACACAGAAACGACAACTGACCCAGCCGAGGCTTGAACCAGCGACTTCTTGCTGTGAGGCGAACGTGCTACCCACTGCGCCACTGTGAGGCCTATTATTATTATTATTATTATTATTATTATTATTATTGTTTATTGTTTCAATTTTTTCGTTCAATACCCATGCAGTAAACCACAGCCTTTCAAAACATATTTCACTTGACTGTACTCTAACCCAGGCGCTTGAAACTTCAACACACCAAACCTTTAACTTTGGTCCAGTGTCTGTGATTTTTCTCTCCAAATGTTATGAGAGATTAAAATGTGTTTGTACTTTTTCCTCATATATGTAATTGTACGTGTGTATATCTATTGTTTTTGCCATCTTCAGTAGTTTGTCGAGGTGAATGCATGTTTATAAAAGTCAATGACATCCATAAAAAATTCATATATACAGTAGAGAATAGGCATAAAAATCAAAGTATTATTTTAGCTTTAGGTATTCCAGTAAATTACCTGTCAAATCTTGATTAATTGCAGCATACAGTCTGGATTCTAGACCACCAGTGAGTCATGGCAGAATTCACTGAGCTCACTGAGTCTGTAAAAAGAGACACTGGCAGGGCAACTGTGCTAGAAACTGGCAGCTGACTCCGGTCTGGCTTAAGCATGATCCATAAAATTCACAACACGGAGCCAAGTGAACTGGGTAATACTGGGCTGGTTGGTTTCCTACATTCTGGTTTTATTGGTATAGCACTTTAAGGTCAAGCAGGTTACGAGAGTGTTTTCTCTTCCTGTGCACTGGTCGTTTTGAGACATAAAGATGTAATACTGGTGCAACGGTCTGTTACATGATTACAGATTACAGCTATAATTGTCATGACCGGGATTTGGCAGCCTCGCAGGTGAATTATGTTTAAAGAGACCTTATACACATGGGCCCTAATCAACTTTGTGCTGAGCTAGTATTAAACTACATCGCAAATGATAATGATAATTTATAGTATGCCGTTCTCTGGAGAGCATCTCCATTCTGAAAAGTCTCCAAAAGGGGGCAGTGTTGATAAACTGCAATTTGAATTTACCTGTAAATTACATCAACGTTTCATTTGCGAATCCTTTCAAAAATGCAGATGAATCATTGCGTTTGTTTGTAGAAGCAGCTCTTTTGTCTGATAGCTGTAGCTGATGGCAATTAAACTGTTAGGCTGTATTACACTCTTCCACACAAAAAAGCTGTTCATTTGGGCTCATTAATCTCCCTGACAAATCAGTTCAATGACAGAAGCCTGGCTCATTACAGTCTTCCATGATTCCCTTTTAATCCAAGACTCCAGAAATCCGCCCACAGCTAATTGACTCATTTATCACCCCTATCTGTAACGTGACTGGTGCAAGGGAGAATAAACATGCAGCATCTCTTTAAAATCCACTTGTTAAAGTCATTCAGTTTAATGCAATTCAATTGTGCAGACACGATCCAATGTTTTTTGCTAGATATATATATTGTAGCTTTTTTTTCATAGAATTTAATAGTTCTTCTGAAATCCACCACCACCACCACATATTTCTGAGAAACAGCGAGATCTGCTTCAGTATATTAATTTAGTGAAACCCCAGTAGTCATTATTCAACAAATACAATAGTTTCATTTTTACAGCATATGGTTCTTTTCTTTCAGAAGCATGAAGCAATGTTCTTTCGCTTCCCAAACACCTTCAAACATAAGTTGAGGTCTGCAGAGGCTATATCTGATGGATGTGGGTATAGTTCTGTACAACATCTCTATCATACTAATTCAGTGCTGTTTCTTATTTAAGTTAACCTTTTTAAAGAAATTCATAGTATTGTTTTCTAATTTTAGTAGGTAGTGTATTTCAGTGCAGATTCTAATGGTGAAATATGGCATTCCAAAATGCTTCTCAAGAAAAACGACCACAGTGAGAGAAAAGATCTATGAGCTCTTAAAACCTATTTGTTCACCTCATGGCTAGAATCTCCCCTCCATTTCCTTTTTTTGAGAGATTGATGCTGTTCCTTTGACACACAGTTTTCCTTAGACATTGCTAGCCAGGAATAAATGTAATTCGTGAAATATGAATTGCCTAAAAAGATGACTTTTGAAAACGTTAACATTTTTTAAATCTTATTTTATTACACTCAGCGTTTAAAGTTGGAATTGCATGTCTGGAAATGATTAGTTACAAATGAGACCCCCAAGTAAAAATGTTTCTATTTCAAATGTTGTCTTTTACATTGCAAATTATTTAATTATTGTAAGAATCTGAGAACAAAAAAGTAAGAGTGAAAAAAAATTATATATAAAATATATATATAATATATATATAAAATTCATTATTAAATATTTGTATTATGCATTAAAATGCAATGAAAGTTGTTATTAATTGTCCCATTTCTGCAGTCATCAATGTGTGAAATTATAAATGGTATTGCTTTATGATGACTTTCATAGTGCTTGCCTTTATTTGAGCTCATTATTTATATTTCATTTGTCAAAAGAACAGATGTCTTCATTTTTAAAGCAAAGCTCTGCCTGACATAATGATGAGTCTACCATCTTGCATATAAGTGCTGTAATGATTTCCTGCCTTCTTCAAAAATCTGATCTAAATAACTGCAAAAATAACCACAAAAGTCAGATGGTGCAGGAGCTCTCTTAGTTATTACAGACAGGAAACATTTCAGATGTCAAATGCGATGAAAAATTCCTCTGGCGTCCATCAGCTCAATCTACAGAGACGTTGGAGAGGGATATGGTGCACTCCTTTAAACTGGAGTAAATCAGAGTGGAGATATGCATGTGCTCATCTGGCTCTCTTATGGGGTGTTATAATCCTTAGAAGCTCTAAATGTGAAAGTTTGAAGTTTCACAGAGATTCATATATGCAGAGACTGTTCTTGTCAAAACTACTGATAAAACACCACCAATTAGTTTTTATATGGTGATCTAATCAATCCCAGCTGCAGGGTTTTAGTCTTGTGTCCTTCAGAAGGACAAACTCCTCTCCACAGCAGCTCTGCTCTCATTCACTTGTAGTTTTTTTCTAATCCAGCTGAAGTGCAGCGAGGGCCCCACAAAACAACATGCTTGTCAGGCTGTATCTCCACGCCTAGATTTTTATGGGGCACTGCTTAGAGGAAGAAAGACAAAGCAATCAGAAATAATGAGAGAGGCTCAGGTCAGTCGTTCAGTAAAGCTGAGGATCACACAGAGAGCAAATGAAGGGGATTTTATTGAACACAGGGCCTATCTAGTATCCTCATACACCTCATACACTTTGCTGCAAAGTGCTGCTGTCCAGTTAATTACATGCAAAACATATTTTGTTAATATCATAAGTGCACTTGGTT
Source organism: Danio choprae (assembly GCA_903798125.1). Taxonomy (NCBI): domain Eukaryota; kingdom Metazoa; phylum Chordata; class Actinopteri; order Cypriniformes; family Danionidae; genus Danio; species Danio choprae. Next base: position 11,667,715 of record CAIGQW010000302.1, on the reverse strand, counting down.
AATAGAAAGTGTGCACTTATTATATGGTTGACATTTTAAAAATACTTAAAATATTTTTGCGTTGTCAATTTTTTTATCTATCCATCCAACCATCCATTCAGTTATCCTCTAATCTATCTGTCCACCCATCCAATTTCCAATTATCCATGCATTAATTCAATTGCTAGTTATTCAACTATCCATCCATCCAATTATCCATTCACTGATCTATTCATTCTTCATCTATCCATTCAATTATCCAATTGCCTATCTAACCATCCATCCATCTATACAATTTTTCATTCAACCAGTTGTTTAATGATTCATCCATCCAATTATATATTCTTTTAGACCGTTTATATAACTATCCACCCACAACTATCCATCCATCCATCCATCCATCCATCCATCCATCCGTCCATCCATCATCCGTCTGTCAATCCGTCCATCAATCCATCCGTCCATCTGTCCGTCCTTCCATCCATCCATCCATCAATCCATCCATCACTCCATCCATTTATCCATCCATCCATCCATCTATCCTTCCGTCCGTCTGTCCCTCCCTCAGTCCATCCGTCCATCGATTCATCCATCCGCCCATCTGTCCATCCATCCATTCATCCATCCATCCATCCATCCATCTATCCTTCCGTCTGTCTGTTCCTCCCTCAGTCCATCCATCCATCCATCCATCCATCCGCCCATCTGTCCATCCATCCATTCATCCATTCATTCATCCATCCATCCATCCATCCATTGCATACTTAATATTTTCCTTACAGAATGTACATTTGTTGCTTCAGAAAGATGCATGGATGCAAATGTTATTAATCATACTCATAGATCACTGTTATTGAAGCTGTTTTGCAGAACAGATGTTTTTTTGTGTGCATTTTATTTATTTTATTTTATTTCGTTTCAAGAATTGCGCAACAGCATGAACTATGACTTTAGCTTCTCGTAATTAGATTACTTTCTTTTTTACTAATGCATACCAGGAATCAGTTCTCTTTCTCAATATGAAGTGATTCATTAGATAAGCCATTCGAGAGCCTTCTGAATCCTTCTGTGTCCAGAGGGACTCATGGGTAATTTACTCTGTGATCCACTTGGCTGCAAACCGGCGAAGATGAAACAGGTTCTTTAAAGGAGGATCAGTTATGATCTCTACCATCTTGATATAGCTGCATTTTGGAGAAGATCACAGCAATAGACAATAACAAGCAGAGTTTGAGGCAGTGGTACTGAGTCACAGCTGGAGTTATTTGGCTCCTTCAGCATGAAGTTTCACAGACTTCAGTGATGCTCCTTTTGTCATCAGCCTATGGCACCACTCCTCTGACCTCATTCATCATCAGGCCTCCAAAGGCAAAGGTCAGTGAGTGCCATTCCTGCATCCTCTCATGGATGATCACGCACAATATTCCTGATAATAAACCAGCAAAATCCAAATGTAGAACAATCTACAATGCTTTTTTGATGCACTTTATTCAAAAATGCAATCTCCTCTGCTGCCACATAGTGTCAGTGTTTCTGTCAACTGTTTAACAATAATCATGTCTTTATTATATTATATTATATTATATTAT
>CAIGQW010000302.1:11638406-11651147 GCA_903798125.1 Danio choprae | reverse complement strand
GAAAAGAAAATGAAATATATCACTGTTAAAAGCCTATTTGTTTTTTCCGGGCACCTTTATTGTTAATGAGCTGTTCAATAAGCTATTTTTGAAGTCTTGATTGCATTTATGCATGATGTAACTGTAATGTGTTTTGTTTGTAAACAATAATCATACTACTTTTCACATATTTTACCTTTCTACACCACTGTTTCCATTCACTTAAAAAAGGTTGTATGAAGTGTGTTGACTGGCTAACTGCTTAGGGCATGTTCGAGTTTCAAGTTTATTTGTATAGCTATATATGTATTGTTAAAGGAAATATCACACCCAAGGACGGGTTTATGTAAATGTTAGAGTTAAGGATGTCACTAACCCAAAAAGAAGCTCATTGTAGTCCCTGCAGGCCATTAAAAAGTGTCTTTATAAGTGAATTCTGTTAACAGAAAAAAACGTCATTGAACTCATGTTGCCAGCATAGCTGAATAATAAGTGTTCAGTAAATGTAAATGGCACACCATGTGTCTCAAACACCATTTTTCCTCGTTTTCATGTAAATCCTGTGAGTGTAAAATTCCAGTGAAAAAAAAACAATCTTAACAAAGCACAGACTCTGATGGTACACACGGTATCCATTATTTGCATGAGCCGAAAAGCGATTGATTGGCCACAATGTTTCCTAGTGAGATTACAATTATATTTCAAGTTTAGCAGCTTATTATATTTCATATGTATGTGGAACTCACTCACTATCCTTCGGGTTAGGCCCTAATTTATCACCGTGCAGTCTTATGTGGAACTCTTATTTTGAAAATGAGCATCTCATCTCTTCACTGCTTGCCATCAGAACGGCAAATTCAGAAAAGAGGGATTATACATTTATTCAGTGACCCCGGAGAGACATATCTGTTTAATTGTATCTTTTGTTAATTTAACATGTATATTGTGAAATTTGGGTATTTGACTATATACATTCCAGTATATGTATTGGAATATATAATGATGCAACATGAGAGCAGAACTCATTATTATGCACAACCCTTCCAAATAAAGTTAAAAATTTAGCTTTCCATTCTAGGGCCAATTCTTGCATTCTAAATGAGCTTGTCGAGCCATTTATAGAACTTTTTTGCACTTACCTAAACCACACACCTTCTATGTAGATGCCAGAGAACAGCTTAAAAATAGAGTATCAATGCACTCTATGGGACCTTTAAATCATAATCAAGGACTCATTTAGTGTTGTGTGCAGAATTATGCGTTTTCCCTCAGGGAACATGCAGTGTTTGTGCTCTTCAGGTAATTTTTAACTTAGAAGTTTTTCAGCGTTTGGCCTCCTTACCTTGAGTAGAGGTGGAATGTGGCAGAAACAAGCAGAGGGGGGTCATTGTTATTGTGTTAGGCTGATTACTAGTATAAAATCTGCTATGGGATGCAGACTGCGGCTCAAAAGACCAGATTACTTACCATGTAGCTGTGCTGGCACTGCCATCTTTGACTTTCTTTTTAAACTACCAATAAATAAACTATAGATAGAGAACATTAGCTGTCATCAAATGTGCTGAAGGCAAAAGTGTCTCATTTCGGCCATGAAGGGCTCAGCTTTGTGGGTAATAGTGGAATGTTCCTGCAGAGTTCTCGGCATCTCGACTGCAGCAGGTAGGACTGCATCTTTGTTATTTTTTTGTAGGCCTTTTTGTAGGTATAAAAATATAGGTAACACTTTACAATGAGGTTGTGTTAGTTAATGCATTTACTAACATAAACAAACAATGAACAATTATTACAGTACTTGTTCATGTTAGTTAACGTTAGTCAGTGAAAATGCAGTTCATTGTTAAATCATGTTAACTCACGGTGCATTACCTAATGTTAACAAGCATTAATTTGAATGTTATTAATGTATTAGTAAATGTTGAACTATGATTAATAAATGCTGTACATGTATTGTTCATAATTAGTTCATGTTTGTAAATACATTAACTAATGAAGCCATATTGTAAAGTGTGACCAAAATATATTCCACCAGTTGTAAAGAACATATATTAGCATTATCCATTAATTATTTTGGCTTGGAACTGTTGCTTTAAAATCTGTAATGTGAATTTTGTGCTCATTACCAACATGACCTGATTTAAACCAGGAAAATGGCAGGGTTTCTTTCACCAGTGTATGCTAATCTACCATAGAGAGTAAATGAATGTTTAAGGTTTAATGTTTTTTTAATTTTTTTATGAGTAATAATGAAATACAGATGACCGATATTCCTCTGTCAAGACTAAGATTGCATTGTTAGATGTTACAGCAATTATTTGTACAGTTTAAATAAATAATAATGGGTTTTATTGGGAAAACAAATGTATGACACTATGTAAAGTATTTTTTTTGTGTGTGTGCATTTCCTACTAATAATAAAAATAATAAATAAAATGTTAATCTAATTTCTAAGCATTACTTGCTAACTGGTGTTGTTAATTAATAATATATTAAACATTTTTACTAATACATAAATAAATCTAATTGTTTGTATTTAATTTACAAATCTGAAGTAAATGTTTAATTTATGCCTATGGTCCCCCACCCCCAATTTGCCAGGTTTAATATTTTTTTCAATTATTTTTATTCTTTGCATCACACAGTGAACTGGAGAGCAGCGGCGTGCATGGGGCAAATCTGACATCTAGTGGTTACTAACAAAACTGCAAGCCTTTTTTATGTATAAGATTTTATGTTATGATATCTTGAACTAAATTATTTCTTGATTAATACTTAACAGTATTACATAATTATTACTTTACAGTTGTACATAAAAACATAACAAAAACATAATAATGATAATATAAAAACTTTATATGTTCACAAAGGGCAACAACACTTTTATAAACAAATTTAAAAATGCATAGAAAACAATCTGTGTAATGTAAACATGGAAATGTGTGAATAAAGTAAATAGGGTGAGCAAAGTACATGATTCACACATGCTTTTCCATTTATGCTTTTGATATGGATTATGGGATCTCTTCTCTGACGTTTAATGTTGAAAATTTAACATTGCAGTTTAACAAAGTCCCATCACAGAAGTTCTAGTGGCTTTGTAATGGTTTTAATAGTTAGAAAGGAAATGATGTTAGTTTGAATAGAAACTGTTTTGTTCCCGTGAGTCTCCACTGATAATTTGGTGACTTAAAAGCAATAAATCCATAAGTAATATGTCCACACACACACACACACACACACACACACACACACACACACACACACACACACACACACACACACACACACACACACACACACACAAAATACAGTTTTTTATGGTCATAATATTGAGGATTTGTTATAGTTTTAATATTATTTGTGGTGGAAGCCTTTGGAACTTTCTGTGATCATTTCCATTGTTGTTTTCAGCAGGGTCTTAGACATTTTTCTTTTTAAAGTTTGAAATGATGCATTGTCTGAGTTGGTCAATTGTGCAAGAAAAAACCCCAAAAACTGCCAAGTAGGTTTTCTGTTATGTTAAGGATTTATTTCACAATGATGACCAGAATACTCCTTTAATCTCTTCTGATTATGACTCCTGCAGGTTGAGGTTACAGTAACATGAGTCCTGTGTGTTTGTGTTGTCAGTTTTGTGTGCAGTGGGTATAGAGACTCAGAGTCAGGGAGAGTTCACCAGTTTGGCTGTTTATCTCCTGTGAGTATCAAAACCAGCACCAACTTTATTCATATATATACATTTCTTTGACAGTTCTTTGAGACTTGTCTCCATGTTAGGTCTGTTTTCATTTATCCTTTAATGAGCAAATAAGTGAATTTTAAAGATACAGATGTCTAAATTTAAGGGAATGTCATCTTTTTTTCTTTATATCTTTAAAGCATTTAACATTATGCTTCGTATTTTTATTATAATAATGATAATGACTAGCTTTGTAGTTTTGTCAGTTTATGACCGTGCTGTGTTGTGTGTCCAGGCACTTTTACAACTTAATTGCTTATTGTGTACGCACACATTTTTGTATTCATTCAGGAGTGTTGACTTTGGCTGGAGCTGTCAGTGTTTTTGACGCCGGTCATAGGGTAATGTGTTCTGAGACATAATTCATAAATGATAAACGTGATGCCATACCACAGTCTGCCCAGACAGATTTATTAGTACTATGGCAATGTCCTCAGTGAGCTGAACACAACTGCTACACAAACAAACAGAGGACAGATCATCGTCCTCAGAAACATGAAGACCACTCTCTCTGCATTTCTAACTCTAGCTGGCAGCACAGTAGCACCTCATGGGAATTACACACAGATGGAGGCAAACAGGCCTCTTGTCCCTGAGGATCTGCTCTTTCTGGGCTCACAGCCAGACTAGAGAAGTTCTGCATGAACAACAGAGAGAGTTTTCCATGGGGATTAAGCATAAAGTGGTTGTTCACATGCATGAACTCCAGAATACCATAAACAGCCCGAAATGTATGATCAAATAACTGCTAAATGGTAATGAACATATACTGTATCTATGGATAAAAGGAATAAGAAAGAACAGGTCAATAAAATTAACAAAGTTTATTGTATAGTGAATCAGGATTTTTTTAGTGTGAAACGTGTAAGACTGTACTTTATTGTATCTTTTAGGAACTGTTTTGCATTGTGGACAGTGATAATAATAATAATAATAATAATAATAATAATAATAATAATAATAATAATAATAAACAAAACAAGTGAATTTGAAGAAATAATTGGACTTTTAAAAACTATTGTCTAGCTTAAAAGTATTTTATAAACCACTGCAATGCTTTTGGTTTTTTCCCCTACAGACTGTCCTCGCTGGTGATTATGATTTTTGAAGTTGCCTATTTCATTGACGCTCTGTTGGCTACGTGTCTTCCGTGGGTTTGAACAAATTGCACAGGAATCATTTACAGATACAGTGTGATCAGTGCATTGTAGTAACTGCATTTTTGCTTGCAGTTGTCCACCAACTTGGAAGATGTTCATTCTTTGGAAGAAGATGGCCAAAGTTGGAGGTTTTCAGAAATTTCTGTACTACACAATGATGTCTGTGATGTGTTTCCTGCATCCAGTGCTTGTATGGCATGCTGTGATTCCAGGTGCTTCACTTCATTGTGTAAATGATGTATTCATATATTTATGAATTAATACTTTAGTTTAAAAAGTGATAATAATATTTTTTAATAATAAAATATTTCACCAAATAATTAAGCTAAATTGTAAATTAATAAATAAATATGTAAATATGTAAACAGGGATGGGCAGTATTTATGATACAAGTATTTCAAATACGTATTTCAAATACAAAATAGTATTTTGTAATTTGTATTTGATGGGGTTTATTAAAATGGCTTAATATTTTGTAAGGCTAAATACTTTAGTGTCTTGTATTTTTGTATTTCTAAAATACTGTAAAATACTTTGTAAGAAGTCTACATGATGACATCATAAAAATGTGGCCTCTGATTGGTGCTTTCTCAGTTATTTGCCTAGGTTTGAGATCAGAACAGAAAATTGACTAATATTGAAGAAGGTGGTCAATGCTTGGAGTATGAATGGAAATTATGCAACACACATAAAGAAAATAACAGACAAATGGCATGGGTATATTTGGGAGCAAGTCCACAATTATTGAAAATAGTATACTAGACAGTGCTAAGACCAGTCATATATAATGGCAGTATAGTGTACAATTCATCAGCATCTTTGCTTAGGAAATGAAATGGAATCAAATATCAGTCCAAAAACAGGAATATGGAGCCAACAGCACATAATCCTTATCAGTCTCAGTGCTGCAGATGGAAATGCAAAGGAAGTTCCAAAAGAAAACAAAAAAACACCTAAAGATGGTGCACTGGTGTTCACTGAGGGAGTGAACTGAGACACTTCCAGTTAAAGAAGAACTGAAAAACTCTTTGGAGACTGCACAAATAATAATAGTTTTAGATGGATTACTGATGTAGATGCCAAGAAAATAAGACAAACAACATTAAAATAAGCCCTACAGTGGCGATACCTACAATACTTCATTGGCTATTTCAAGTCAGTAGTTAATCTGCTGTTAATCTGTAGCTTCAGTAGTTAATCTGCAGGTTGTGCATTGAAGAATGCAATTGCAAAAAACATGATTTATGGAAGTGACTAAAACTGAAGATTTTAGTAGTTGTCAGAAATCATGTCAAGTAGCCTATTGAAGATTTCAATTGCAAAAAAAACAATTGTAATAATATTTAGTGCAAAAAAATTTAATAACCTTTTCATATATCATCCTTTTAAAATATAAGACTGCTAAGGAATGGTGTCAATTTTACTGGCCATGCAATGGATGGAAACAAAATAAAGAGATACAGTACTATGTTCCAACTCATTATCTGCATTACATGGTTTTCACAGTGATTAAAGAGATCATCTTCGCTTTCTGCGTGGAATTTGAACAAAATTTATAGTAAAATCAAAGAGAAACAAAAGTTTATGAATACCTCATGTACAGGAGTAGAGGTGAATGAGTTGGCAGAGAAGCTAAGAGAAACGCCTTTGCTGTCAATCATTGTTTACTTCACTAAGTCAGTTTAATGGTGAAGGAACTGATTGAATAGGCATATTGATAGAAGGTTTGTGAAGACATTTCATGCTCCCTTGTAAATGTATTTTTTGTAGTATTTTCAAAATACAGTATTTTATTTTGATACTTGTTGTGGCTGCTGTATTTTGTAGTTTAGTTTGATACATGTAAAATTAAGGTATTTGGTATTTTATTTTTAAATACATTTCAATGTATTTTTGCCCATTCCTGTATGTAAATATATGCTAAAAGGCTAAAATTCTGACAATGTTGAGTAATTCGCTAAAAATATTGATTAATTTTGACTGCTGGGGATCTTTAAGAATTATTATTTTTAAATATTTCAATTGTGAGTCAAAGAGCATGTTAAAACCAAACGGACATTAACGGACAGTCACACACAAGTTTAAAACATTAAGAAAATCATTATATTAGAAAGATTTCTAAAGGATCATGTGACTAGGGAGACCAAAGCAGTGATGCAGAAAATTCATTAGCATATAATATTACATAATAAAATACAATAAAATAGGACACACTTTATTATTATTATTTCAGCTGAAATACTATTACATTACACTAATTACAACACTATTACTGCTATTAGGTAAAAAAAATTTTTGCATTATTCCTAAATTAAAGAAACGCGGTCTTCATGAAGTGCGTTCATATTTCTTAATGCTTCCAAACCTTTGACTGCTAGTTTACAGGTTAAAATTAACTAAGAAACCTTTGCTTTTTTTTTTTACAGGGATTATGCTGGTTGTGACTGGATTCTTTAACTTCATACTGAGCAAAAAGAAAAAGTCAGATGTGCCTAAAGAGTCCAGAGTATCGTATGATGACCCGGCTCTGTCTTCTGTCTGTGTCACAGATAGAGGAGACTCTGAACACACATTCTCTTTCTTTAACGTCATCTCTGGGAAAAGAGCATCTTTTATTCATAGCAACAGCCGAACGCATGACTCCACAGACAGGGATCAGTCAATGAAGAATGGTCAATGCAAGAAAAGACAAACAGACAGAAGGAATGTGCACTTCATTGAGAGCCTCAGAAGCAATGATACTGAAATGGAAGAATACCATGAGGCGGAATCAGAGGAGACCACGTCAGACAAAGCACCAATGATTACACTGTGAAAGTGAGTGATATGGCATCAAATGCTTGGTGAAAAATTAATACATTAATACCTCTTCTCAGTCCTTCATAAGCAAAATGATTTTATGTACTGAGATATAGTCATAAATGAAGAAATTTGCTTAACATGCATTACACTAATAGAATGTAAAAACAAACAAACAAACAAAATGTTAAAGTGGATTATTATGTAAAAATCACTTTGTTGTGTAGCAACTGTATGTGAGAATAGCCAGCCTCTAATGGTAAAAATTAATTAATTCTATTTTATAATAATCACACTTGATAAAAACAGTCTGCAGTAACACTTTGACATTCTCCCTTTGTACATGTCATCCGAGGGAAAGCCCTGAGTGAGAAGCAGCCGTCCGCCATTAGAGTTTCCACCTGCAGAAGATAATGTCAGCGACTAAGAGGATTATAAATGAGTTTTAGGATGGACAAATAAACACTGTAATCTCCATAGACTGCCTTCTTCTGAGACACTGACACATAGGCATTTGTAGCTCCGCCCTCTTTTGAAAAGAGCACAATTTCATTTGAATTAAAAGCGACCAAAACACCAAAATAGCACAATTTGGATTAAAGCCTAAAGGGCAGTTTCAAAAAGTTATAAAGCATTTTTTTGAGATAAAACTTCACATACATACTCTAGGGACATCGGAGACTTATTTTACATCTTGTAAAAATGGGCATAATAGGTCCCCTGTAGGCGGTTCATTCCGCTGTGGCGACCCCAGATTAATAAAGGGACTAAGCCGAAAAGAAAATGAATGAATGAATGAGGTCCCCTTTAAAATTTTATGAATTAATAAATCTCTTATGCTTATTAAGGATGTATTTATTTGAACAAACAAATTGTAAAACTGTTATAACAATATTATTATTATTATTATTATTATTATTTATTCATTTTTCAATTTAGTTTTTCGGTGTTTGAAAACTTTTCTATGCAATATGATAGACTGAAGTCTGGAGTGGTAAAATATATTTGCTTATAGTATATAATAATATAATAATATAATATATAGTTATCATGACATTATTTAATCATTTATATTTTATTTTTATTCTGATAAATGGAGCCTTGGTGGGGAAAGGCTATGAATAATGTAAATGAGTAAACAGCAATATGAGTAATGTGACATCTAAATGAATATGATTCAAAATAACTATTTTCTATTTTAAAATATTTTATAATTTATTGCTCAAAAACATATTTAATTATCATCAATGTTGAAATTGTGTAGAAAATGTAAAATAATAGCAAGTTTTCAAAATAATTTGATTGTTTTGTAAATTATTTGTCTATAAACCATGTTGTTTTTTACCACATCGCAATAATTTGTAATGGACAAATTTAACAGCAGATCAAAAGCAAACACACTGTTAAAATTTGTAGTGACCTAAACGTTGCTATGTGGTAACATTAAATAAATAAACCCCTTAAGCATCAGATCAGTAAAAAAAACAACAACTCCATAAAGTCTTCACAACTGCACATTGTCATTTTAACCATAGTAAACATACATAGGACCAAAATGGCATTTTAAATCCATATGTTTTTGAGCAACATCCATTTTAAGGCAGTGTTTAAACCACAAACTTTTTATGAAATCATACTTGAGACAGACTGAAAACAAATATATGCTTATAATCTTTAACATCTTTCTTTAAAAAGAGTGAGCTGCAGAAAAAAAACAACCCAAAACATTTAAACATTGTCCTCCAAAAAGCTGCTGCTTGTTGTTCCAGTCTGTAACCTTGAGCCTGTATCTCCTGCATCCAGTCTCCATACGTCAGTACAATTAAGAAATTCCATTCATCATTTACTGACCCAGACGAGAGGGTTTTAGGCATAAAGACTGAACAACAACCCCCCAGGCATTAGTCCTCTCTATTAACCTGTATGGATGACTTCAACATCTTCAATACTTGAGTAACATATGATATGCTGCCTTCAAGTATATTGTACTTCATGTACTTCATGACAAAAAAAAGAACAATTGCACACTAAATAAATTATTTGCATGTTGTAATGCGGATCTTACTGTGTTTATTGAATAGCTGCAGCGGTTTACTGCCATTTGCTAATGGAGAGTCACAAAGCAGAAATGGCACTGTTGAAAAGAACTGGAGTGAAAAATCTATGAGCATCAATGGGTCAGGCAATGATTCTTGCTACACCAATAACAGGAATTAGGCTACGGACTCAAATAAAGCTAGGAAATCATCAAATAGAAGTCAACTTATTTTACTTGATCTTACCTCATAATCCCTTATAGGAACTCAAAATGACGTTCAAGTAACACAATTAGGGCTCTGGGAAAACCCCTAAGCCTTTTACTCTTAAATGATGTAATTAAGCAAAATAGCTGTTCTTTAGAATTCACAAAGATTTATTTCATGCTGTTTTACATAGATGTTTTGGATGAAGCCACTATTAGAATGATTGATGTTTCTCTGTGGTGAACTGGGACCCTGTTCAATGTTTTCCATTCCAATAGCAGATGTACAGTTTTATTTGTGCTTCTGTGGAAAGCTTTGTTTAATCAATGTCTATTGTAGAGTTATTTCCTTTCTGTGTTTCTCATTATTTGATATTATTATATTTTCTAAATTTAAGTCTTGTTCAAATAAAAATATGTGAGATTTGTCTGCTTCCAATGGGATAAATGGGCCTTTGCAACCAGACATGATGCTCCCACAGATAATTTGTGCACTTTTTTGGGGGAAATAATTACAAATTTCTGAAGAAAAATTGTATGCTGACTTCAGAGAGAAGAAACAAAAAAGTTGTTTGGGTGTGTTTGTTGTACAGAGCAAGGGAAATGTGCTTTCTAGATATAATTTTAAAAACGTTGTTGGGAAATAACAAGAGAATAGTTTTAAATAGATTTATGCTTGATCATTGTCTTTGTGAAATAAACTAAAAAAGTCATTCTTTTGCTGTTTTGACAAATAATGTAAGTTAAATGATCTGGCAAAGCGATAGGAAATTGTAATGTGGTGAACACCAGCCTGGAACTAACTGCACATCTAATAGCCACATTGATCCGCCAATTAGAATCTTTACACAAAAATTATATCTTATTATGTCTTTAAGTTTACTTTTTGAATAGCTACAAAATGGTGGGTCAAGAACAGTAGCCTACCATATTTAACTTTTAAAGGTACATTTTAATTTAAATGTTGACATTTTATGTTGTTTTTGTTTTTTATCTATAAGCACAGTATACAGTTTTAATGTTCAAACTATTCATAGTGTTTAAAGTGGCTGACAATAATAAATATTCTTAATAATAGGAATTAATCTGACTGTGCTACTGTATTTCAATACTGGTCATTTTGGTGGTATTTGGAGAGACACATTTTTTCTAAGGTGGTACTTGATGAAAAAAGCTTGTGAACCACTGGTCTAGTGTATCATATCTGAGACACTATTACTAGGGCATAGTTGGATGAAACTGCTTAGTGAAATATTTTGAGTATTTGATTAGTTTAGAGATTGAGCTAGGAAAAAAAATGTTTCTAACTGCATAATTAGTCAGCAGTTCCATTAATATAATAATTTCCTCTTTACAACAAACAGGTCTTCCTCTTCCCATGGGGGAAGTGTCTTGGCAGCTCAAAGCAGCGACTTCCTCAAATATTTTCGTCGACCTTTCGGTGTCATATTTTCCTGCATGATACTTTATTCTCAGACTGAGCTAAAACAGGAAGCCTGTTTTCCCACGTATTAGACTAAAATGAACATTCAAATGTTGCATTGCACTCGTAAGTGTTAATCCTTACACATTTTACTTTTAAGTACAGCATTAAAAGGATGAAAAACCTACAGCTTAATGAAGTTTTAATATGACAGGTGGACCGAGCACAATTTAGCAGCACCCTTTCATTCGCAGCTTAATTGTCTCGTGGTTATCGCAAGACTCCTGATAATTATCTCACAGACATGCTAATATTGGTGCGAACGGACCCAGCGTTTCCCAGGGCAACCGTCGACAATTCCCACCCCCGGGCTTCTTTGATTGGCTTTTGTAACTAGAGGCGTGTGTGATTGGTTCACACAGCTGTCAGTCTTCTCAAGGAGCAGCATTATTTTGACCGTCTTTTCCCCGAGGAAACGGCGGGGTGAAGTGAAGAGAGTGGAGTGGAAGATAAGAGGTTGCGTCTTGCAAAACAGCTGGGCTCTGTCGACTCTTACAAAGGGACGGCGTTTCACGAGATGGCAAGGAGAACATAACGTGACACAAATGATAAAGAGTGCATTATTAATGTCAATTATTTTACATGAGGTGTGTTTCTGAATAATTCTGCAGGTGAGCCGCCTAGTGTCTTATTTTGAAGGCTACCTTGACTTCTTCTGAAGCTGTTATCAGGTATGTGTTTTATACAGCTGTCCAAACAAACTGTATTTGAGTGAACCTTCTTTAGACTACATTTGCACTAGATTTGTACTACTGTAATTTGTTAGTAATGTTTGAATGTTTCCTTTTCACAATGGAAGCAAATCAGATATAGTCTATATGAAAGTTTGCATGTTGCCTGTCTTTCAAATCTGTCCAATTTCTGCAAAATAGCCATAAAGAAATCCAGAAGTGGTTAAGAGCTCTTTGCTTGATGTATTCCTGCAGCTGATAGCCACAGCTGGTTTTCAGTAATTGATTGGGTGGGCAGGGGGGGTTTCGTGCTGTAATTTCTTTATGCAGGTGGAGAGCATCTCTAGACAGGACCTCTTGGTTTTAAATCAGTCTAATGCATTTTTAGCGCTGTTTTTTCTTCTTCTGGTGGACTGTTGATTGTGCATATTTTTGTTGGCGTTTTCTCACAATGAGGAAGTTAATAATTTATGAAAATGGTCATAGACAGAGGTGGGGTTAGGTCATAGAATATTTAAATACTTCTCATGTTTTCTGTTGATTTTAATTAGATGATTACAGGCCTATTGAGACACCTTCTCTTTGAAATTCTTATTTCTTATTTTATGTTTTTGTAATATTATTATTATTATTATTATTATTATTATTATTATTATTATTATTATTATTAT
>CAIGQW010000302.1:11626109-11638396 GCA_903798125.1 Danio choprae | reverse complement strand
ATTATTATTATTATTATTATTATTATTATTATTATTATTATTATTATCACTTTTGTCACTTTATGTACACTGGAAGCTTCTGTAGCCAAAACAAATTTCTTGTGTGTGTAAGCACACTTGGCAATAAAACTGATTCTGATTATTATAGTCACCTCCACTACACAAAGCCCATGCAAACACGTTTAGGTTTAAGGTTTTATTAGAAAATAACAGTACCAAAATAAAAAAATATATTTACAAATTCAATCTACATAATATATATTTGAACAAATAAAGGTAAATATGTATTACAATACAGAACACACAGTAACAGAATTGTTAAGTTAAAGCTTCTTGGGTCTTTTTGGTGTATTCTTCTTGATCATCAGACAGGCCTTCTTCCTCTGTGTGTTGAAGTTAATTCTAGACGATAGAACATTGAAAGGGTTTAATTATTTGGGAAAGGCTCGATGAGCTGAGCAAGCAAAAAAAAAAAAATCTCAAATTTAAATCAGTTTACACCATTAATAGCAACGTGACACTTAATGTTCCCCAGAGACTGATTTTTCCTGACTCAACCCTTCCTGAAAGCATCAGCAACAACTACAGTACATACAATCTGTAAACCATGAACTTCTAGTGTTAAATATGACATTATTTGTTTAATGCTTTGAGTGTTAATGTACTGTACAGTGTAAGTATGTTTTAAATATTTTTAGCTTTTGTATGAAGATTTTGAATCTTCTGTATATTCATGTTAGGGATTTGTCCTGCCACAGAGTGTCAGTGTTGCACTAATTTCAAACAGCTTACTTGAGGTTCAAAATCAGTGTACTTAATTTATACTTAGACAGGGCCAGGTCGAATCTGCGGACATTTTTTGTTATTTCTGCACAGTTTTTTTTTTTAATTCTGTGTATTTATGCTTAATGATTTTGGGAGTATAGTAACTAAAAATTGAAGACATTAAATAAAAAACAACGACTTATTAACCTTTATTTAAGGTGTACAATGTAAATCTAATTAGATAAATTTTTTGATTAAAAACATCTCTTTTGTAATATATCAGCACTTTATATTGTAATAAAGACAGCAAACATTACTTTACAAACTGTATAAATAAATAAAAGTAAATAAGTAAATAAATCATATAAACATTTGCATATCAGTCAACAATATTGCTAAAATGTATATAAAACTAAACAAATATATTTATTTTCACACATTTACATAAGCAAATTAATAGACTCAATGATGGACTAAAAATCTGCAGAAATCTGCAGATTTCTGCACATGCAGATTCTGTGTGGGCCTACATATTTGTGGTGCCTTTAAGGCCAGCGTGCACATTCACTTACTTTTGCCAGCATCTTTGCAGTTTTTTCCCCTGCTTGGACTCTGGATTTAGACACACTTCTTTATTTGAAAACTTGAGTCTGTGGAGGAGATCAGCATGTTGTCAGATATGTGCAATCTACTGCAGGCTTTAACATACATAAACATTTGATCAGAAGCATTTAACTCTGCGAACAATAATACAATGAGCAGAGATACAGCGCAACACTTTGAGAAGTTTCACATTTGGTGTTTTTTTTTTCTATTTATGAAATAAGCCATTTAGCATTACAATATCACTGGAAAATGATGTAAATCATTAGATAAAAGAGCTAATATTTCCAGAGTTTCTTGAAAAAGAGTAATGTGAGACTGTTTATTTTATCATGCCCACTCATGCCCAAATTCAATCTAACCGAAGTGCAATATGACGAAAAACTCATCATGCCATGACCTGTCTTCCCACCAGATAAATGATCACAAATAGCGATGTGTCTCAACATGAGATGTTGGGTAACATCCTCACAAATTCTCAATAATTAATTGCAAAATGTTCACGAGGTTATAATTGCATGTTAATTATTATAAATATACAAAATGTGTCTCAATTTGTGGCTCCCAAACAGCCAGTGATCACCAAGCACTTTCAAAGCATTTGACATAACAGCTATTGTGTTCCGCATGAAAAAAGAGTATTGAATGACACGAGGGTGATGGATGATGACAGAATTGTAATTTAAACTAAGAATATCATCTGATAAAATTGCAAATGAATAACCACATTTAAATATTTTTGTTTTCCACAAAGTATTTTACAGTACACGCTTTCATGTAATGCATTAAACGTTTCAAAATCCTCCGTATTCATCTGAGGGAGTACGCTTCTGTACTTACTTGATTTGAACCTTGTTGCAAAGAGGATTTTTCGGAGTGATTGTGTAGTCTGTGATTCTTCTCCATTGCACTGCTCCAGCCTCCTGAACACACTCACATTTTTCTCGGATGAATGTTGCAGCAGTCTTTTTAACTAAAAAGACGATTTCAGAAATCAAAAAATAGGCATTTCAACGTCACCTCCATGACCAGTATCTGGGAGAAATCTGTAAACAGTCCTGATAAGTCTTCAAATGCTACTGTACCTGAGATAAAGTGTGAGCAGACTAAGAGCAGGAGCAGGAATTTGACACTTTCTTGCAGAGTTTTGAAAGCCATTCTGTTTGTCTGTCTTTCTCAAGTGTGCACCGAACTGTCCTCTTGTCCTCCTTCACTTTTCCATTTATGCATTTCCTGTTTTTCCATATTAAGCAGGATGAGAGTCACATGATTTCTAGTAAATGCTTCTAGACAAGAGAAGTGATTTCTCAATACCTGTGTGCTCACCTTGCGTAGACTGCTTTTGTGGTCTTGGACGCTATTGTTTTCAGTGGCTATAATTTAGGAATTTTAGAATTGTACTGAACGGTTCCTTCAGCTCTTTTAAGACAGTTCCATAACTTCTGTGAATGAATTTATGCAGGTTTTATAAATAACTCAAATCTAAAATTAATTATTATCAAAATTAATCTTTGCATTGGTTATTTTTTCAGTTGTTTAAAAAGAGTTTGATTATTACTTACACTGTTGTAAAAGTGTTTTTATGAAAGGAAACCTAAGCATTTGACATAAGGTGACATTGCATTCTGGTATTTGCAATTTGAATTTTATGTTTTTTTTTCCTCTGAGGGTAATGCTGTATATAAATAAGTATTTTCTAAATAAGTAATTTAGCGTTAAAATACAAATGAAAACTGATAAGAAACTGCCTATGTTCACTAGATGTAGATAAAGGTTGTTTATGTTTCTAGGGGTTTATTGAGAAAGCAGTTGTAATGTTTAACATATCATGCCCAAATTCAAATAATTTGATATGATGGAAAATTCATCTTGTCATGACATGACTTTCCATTATATCGTAATAATTCATTCCAACTTTTATGCTTTTAAAAAAGTGCTTAAAAAGTTTTAATTCAACCTTACACATTAAGTCTTATGAACAAGCATGAGCTTAAAGTCCTAATTGTATAAAGTCATGGGATCAAATGTAACATCAATTGCAAAAAAATAAAAGAGAAAAAAAAAAACAAATACAAAAGAACTTTGTTCATCATTCTTGATATAAGAATATTTAAACATTTGATATTTTCACTGGGTAAAAAAATGCAGATGACATACTTTTGTGCAGATTAGAAGGATCTGTTGGAAGTTGTATTTTCAGACTTTTGGGTCAAACGCTGCAAAAATGCGGTTATAGTAGACTTTTATTGTAATTTAAAAGAAACCAACATTATAAAAATTGCATACTTTTTTCAGATAACCATGTGCTTTATGTAGTACCATAAATTATAGATTTACAATGGCTGAATCAATATATTTCCCAGTTCTGGGTTGTGGCTGGAAGGGCATTCGCTGCGTAAAACATATGGTTGGTGGTTCATTCCGCTGTGGCGACCACTGAATGTGGAAGGAAGGAAATGAATGAATGAAATCAATGCATTATTAATGTTCATTCATTCATTCATTCATTTTCATTTCGGCTTAGTCCCTTTATTAATCTGGGGTCGCCACAGCGGAATGAACCGGCAACTTATCCAGCATATGTTTTACGCAGCGGATGCCCTTCCAGCTGCAACCCATCTCTGGGAAACATCCATACACACCCATTCACACTCATACACTACGGACAATTTAGTCTACCCAATTCACCTGTACCGCATGTCTTTGGACTTGTGGGGGAAACCGGAGCACCCGGAGGAAACCCACGCCAACACAGGGAGAACATGCAAACTCCACACAGAAACGCCAACTGACCCAGCCGAGGCTCGAACCAGCGACCTTCTTGCTGTGAGGCGAACGTGCTACCCACTGCGCCACTGTGAGGCCCCATTATTAATGTTATCAAAAGTAATTATTAAGTGTTTGACAAGGTACAAAGATTTGTAGACAAGCTTATATTTTCCATAACATTTCTAGCACTGAAAAAAAAAAAGAAATAAATCTGACACACAGACACACTTCTCCTTTTGGAAGTTCACATTTATTATATTAGCTAATTTTACACTGTAAATTGTAAAATATTTGTTCTCACATAATGTCTGAATATATAAATTTAATATATACATAAATGGGCGATGCGGTGGCGCAGCGAGTAGCACAATCGCCTCACAGCAAGAAGGTCGCTGGTTCGAGCCTCGGCTGGGTCAGTTGGCATTTCTGTGTGGAGTTTGCATGTTCTCCCCGTGTTCGCGTGGGTTTCCTCTGAGTGCTCCGGTTTCCCCCACAAGTCCAAAGACATGCAGTATAGGTGAATTGGGTATGCTAAATTGTCCGTAGTGTATGGATGTTTCCCAGTGATGGGTTGCAGCTGGAAGGGCATCCGCTGTGTAAACCAAATGCTGGATAAGTTGGCGGTTCATTCCGCTGTAGTGACCCCAGATTAATAAAGGGACTAAGCCGAAAAAAAATGAATGAATGAATGAATATAGATAAATATAGCATCCTCAACTGGCCGGTATACATTAGACCTGCATAGCAGGCTTTAGCTCATCCATGTCTAACATGACAAGGTTTAATGTTACCCTTGTTGTAACATGCCTTCTTTAAATACTGTCCCTTTGCGTCCATACACATGTGCAATCATCTAAATTCGCCTTTTCTTATGTTCTTGGCTTGTTTGGTGCATATAAGAGTAGAGCAGCAACGCAGCATTTGCACTGGCTTTGAAGAGTTTTCTCTTTTGGGGATTGCTTGTAAAATTGGTTTGCCTTCATGTCTTCAGTGAGGTTGAGACGTGACCTTCTTGGATTTAACCTGCTTCCCCTTTCTTTGCCTTGGCCGTTGCTTTTGTTGGAGTAAGCAAATTTTGTGGTTCATGCCAGACTTTTGCGTCCTACAAAAAACAAAACAAAAAAGACATTTAGTTTATCACCATGATATTTGTAGGTAGTCAGTGATGTTTGGATATGCTGTGAGACTCTGTCAGTGATAGCAGTCTATTACCTGTGCCAACATTTCAGCAGTCTTTTGCCTTGGGGACCCTCCGGACTGAGACATACAGGTTTACTGGTCTTCTTCGGTATGACTCTAGGAAAATAAAAAGAATAACAGAGTAATGTAAATTCAATGGTGCACATGTTATACGTTTACAGTCTTACGAAGTAAAATAAAACGAATGTGAAGTGCTTACATGATTTCGTTCTGTAAGCAGCTGGGTCCTTTTGGAGTGACTCTCAAGTCTGAAAATGGCCCCCGGACTCTTTTTTGGACTTGTGGACACTGACAGGTCTTTGGGACATGTTGGCTCTCTACTACTTGAGCTGTATCTTGGAAAAAATATAAAGTTAAATTAAAAAGACGTCAATAACACAACTGTAACAAATAATAATGTTAGGGAAACAATATAATAAAATTATAATAAAAATGATTACTACCAACAATCAATAAATAGGAGTTTTTGAGTACCTTGTTTTTTTTGATGATCTTTAGTAATTAGAGAATATGTTTCCTAATTTAAGCTGTTACCAAATGTATTTTATTTAGCAAGCCTGCATTAAATTGGTCAAAATTGACAGTAAGAGATTTTTTAGAGAGTTTTATTTTTGTTCTAAAGTTGTAATGAATTGTATTTTAATCAATGGATCCTAAAAATAAGAGTCACTGTTTTCACAAAAATATTAAGCAGCACAAGTGTCAACACTGATAACAGAAAGAATTATTTCTACATTATTTCTTATTTCTTTTATATTGTTAAAAATAAAAATCACAGCTACTAATTTTACCATGTTTTTGTCAAGTGAAAATACTCTTTAAAAAAATCTTACCCAAAATTTGCCGGGCAGTAAATAATTAAATTGCATTAAGATTATTAAAATCTATAATTAAACTTGTTCATCTAGTTTATGCACTGATTTAATGACTTAATTAAGTAAACGTTTACCAGCTCAGCATATAAACGATTAATCCAGCAGGTTTTCAGTTATTGTTTTAGATGAAGATCTGGGTGTCTGCGGTAATTTATCAGTTTTGATATACTCACTTGTTAAGATGAAACAGAGGTTGAAAGCCAGCAAAGTATAAGCTATCGGTGTCATGATGAGAGTTTTACTGTGTGTGTGGAAGCTGAAGTGCCGGTTGTAGTTTTATACTCCCTCTGAGGGACTTCCCGGCTCTTATGCCACTCCTGGAAATTCCTGGGTCTTTGTCACTATACTCCCACAGGACCAAGCTGTTTGAATCAGATAAAACAGAGAGGTATTTCCAAAAGCCAACTTCTTAAAGAATCTTTAAAAAAATGTTTATGTGCGTGAAATGAAATGAAATGTCTGTGATTATTTACTGACCCTCATGTTGTTACAAACCTGTTTGCTGTTATTTTTTCACTGTGTTGAAGCCATTCTGTTTTTTGAAGCCATATTAAAAGTGGCGGAAATGTATTACTCATCTTATCATGTATTTTAGAAATGCTCCAATCAAGGGATTTATTGTCATTGTTATTGGCTGAAACTGATCTCTATCATTTAAGCTTAACAGATGTAGTAATAAAGAGTAAGAAAAATATGTAATAATAAAATGTTGACAGTTCTTCAGACGGGTGATTAATTATGAAATTAAGGAAGCTATTGTGTTTATGAATGGCTGACTAAATCATTGGTTCACTCGATTCATTCAAATCACTGTTTTATTAAGTAATTAAATAATGTTTTATTAAACTCAGGGTAAAGAGCTTGAGGCTGCTATTGAATCAGAAACACAGTTATAATGCAGCCACTGTAAAACATCATTATACTCATGTTCCTCTCATTTTAGCATGGAAATGTGGAATCAGGCCAACAAAGTGCATGCTGACAGGCCTTAAACAGGACCGGTGTGTGTGTACAGGAGAAAGCAAAGCAGTGTTTCTCATTTCAGTGTCATATTTTCATTCAGATCGTTTGTGCATGATATCTTTGGACATTACGATATCACTGTCACATCATAAATACACTGAAAAAAATTATTCATTGGATATATTAAAAATGGGCAGCACGGTGGCGCAGTGGGTAGCGCTCTCGCCTCACAGCAAGAAGGTCGCTGGTTCAAGCCTCGGCTGGGTCAGTTGGCATTTCTGTGTGGAGTTTGCATGTTCTCCCCGTGTTGGCGTGGGTTTCCTCTGGGTGCTCCGGTTTCCTCCACAAGTCCAAAGACATGCGGTATAGGTGGATTGGGTAAGCTAAATTGTCCGTATGTGTGTGAATGGAAGTGTATGGGTGTTTCCCAGTGATGGGTTGTGGCTAGAAGGGCATCCGCTGCGTAAAACATATGCTGGATAAGTTGGCGGTTCATTCCGCTGTGGCGACCCCAGATTAATAAAGGGACTAAGCCAAAAAGAAAATGAATGAATGAATATATTAATAATAATTTAAAGATAAGTGGTTGCAAATAATTTATATGGACTGAATTGAAATAAACAAATTAAGTTGAACATTGCTAAATTTTATTTTGTTTGTTTAAATTCAGGCCATATAAATTGTTTGCAACAACTTACCTTAAAATTTGGAAATCCAATGAATAATTTTATTCAGTGTACTGTATTGTAAGGAGTTTTTTTTTATAGTGGTTCAGGCTGTAGGATTGCAGAATGTGTGAAGGGTGTAAAAAGTCTAACTTTTAGAAATAAGCACAAGTAGAATGGCTAATATACACTCACTGGGCACTTTATTAGGTACACCTTACTAGTACCAGGTTGGACCCCCTTTTGCGTTTAGAACCTTATTCCTTTGTGGCATTGATTCAACAAGGTACTGGAAATATTTCTCAGAGATGTTGGTTCATATTGACATGATAGCATCACGCAGTTGCTGCAGATTTGTTAGCTGCACATCCATGATGCGAATCTTCCGTTCCACCACATCCCAAAGGTGCTCTATTGGATTGAGATCTGGTGACTGTTAAATACAGCCATTTGAGTACAGTAAACTCATAGTTATGTTCAAGAAACCAGTCTGCAACAATGGACATGATGAGCAACAATACTCAGGTAGGCTGTGGAGTTGACACGATGCTCAATTGGTACTAATGGGCCCAAAGTGTGCCAGGAAAATATTCCCCACACCATTACACCACTACTACCAGCCTGAACCGTTGATACAAGGCAGGATGGATTCATGCTTTCATGTTGTTGACACCAAATTCTGACCCTACCATCCGAATGTCGCAGCAGAAACCGAGACTCATCAGACTAGGCAACGTTTTTCCAATCTTCTATTGTTAAATTTTGGTGAGACCTTTGTGCGAATTGTTTCCTGTTCTTAGCTGACAGGAGTGGCACCCGGTGTGGTCTTCTGCTACTGTAGCCCATCCGCCTCAAGGTTGGACGTGTTGTGTGTTCAGAGATGCTTTTCTGCATACTTCAGTTCTAACGAGTGGTTATTTGAATTACTGTTGCCTTTCTATTAGCTTGAACCAGTCTGGCCATTCTCCTTTGACCTCTGGCATCAACAAGGCATTTGCGCCCACAAAACTGCCACTCACTGGATTTTTACGCTTTTTTGGACCATTCTCTGTAAACCCTAGAGATGGTTGTGCGTGAAAATCCCAGTAGATCAGCAGTTTCTGAGATACTCAGACCAGCCCATCTGGCACCAACAACCATGCAGCGTTCAAAGTCACTTAAATCACCATTCTTCCCCATTCTGATGCTCGATTTGAACTGCAGCAGATCGTCTTGACCATGTCTACATGCCTAAATGTATTGAGTTGCTGCCTTGTGATTGGCTGATTAGAAATTTGCATTAGCGAGCAGTTGAACAGGTGTACCTAATAAAGTGGCCGGTGAGTGTATGTGGGCCACTTGCTTTTGTGTGACTATATTGCATTGCAATAACAGTTCAGTGGACATGGACATAAGTAAGATTTAATAATAATAATTCCTTACATTTATATTGCGCTTTTCTGGATGCAGCATCCACCTGGATGATGCGATGGCAGCCATATTGCGCCAGACCGCACACCACAAACCAGGAGATTGGTGGAGAGGAGACAGAGTGATGAAGCCAATTATGACATGGGGGATGGTTAGGAGGCCATGATGGACAGACGCAAGTGGGCAAATTTGGGCTACTCTTTTTTTGAATGACATCCTGGGATTTTTTTAATGACCATGGAGAGTCAGGACCTCGGTTTACTGTCTCATCCAAAAGACGGCACTCACTGAGCAGTATAGAGTCCCTATCAATATACTGGGGCATTAGGACCCACACAGACCGCAGGTTGAGCGCCCCCTGCTGGTCTTACTAACACCTTTGCCCATAGGTTTGAACATAGGTTCCAACAGCAACCTAGCTTTCCCATGTGGTCTCCCATCCAGGTACTGACCAAGCGCAGCCCTGCTTAGCTTTAGTGGGTGACCACTGATGTTAGAGCTACACATTATAGTTTTCCAATTTGTTTTTACTTTTTTAACATTTTTGTTAGGTATAGGCTGTTTATGTGGTTGCAGACAACTGTAGTAGTGCTAAAACAAATAAAGAGGCAAAATATTTGTTCCTTGGCAAATGCTATTGTGGTTCAAGATGTGCAATAATACACTCAATTAATTGTTTCCTGCATGCGACTGACAACAGCTGGTTATCGTTACTTGTGAATTCCACTATCATTGTGGATATCATTGTGGTCTTTATTGCTGTGTGATTATTGGTCAGTACTGATCAGTGACCAATTAAGTATTCCTATTTTATATAAATATAATGTCATTTGAATATCATTTGTATCAATACCAGATTTAAAAAATGACCAGTTAAATGTCAAACCAGACACAAGTCTCACAGGCCATGTGACAAGTTGTGGCTTGACAATTTTGAATATTGAAATAGAGTGTGGTTTTAGAGTTATTAAGGTAGAGATTATGGTATGCTAATCCATTTTTTGTGGATTTGTAGTTTTTGTGGATCTTGCCAGATGTGATGTGATCACTATGAATTGTATTCAAAACAACTGTGAGGAGTTCTTCAAAAAGTTGAAAAATGGGCTGTTGAAATGTGACCTTTCAAAAAAGTCTGAAACATGCCAAGACAAGCCATTCTCCAAGATTCCATTTTCTGTTGACTGTAGGACCATGTGATTTTCCTTTACTCACTTGTCCTTTTATTTCACTTTCACTTAGTCCTCGTGCACAAAATTCATGATGACATGATGTTTCTTCTGGATCATGAACACTTTTAAAGTCGCATAACACATAGCACAGCACTATTCACTGTTAATCACTTACTTATTGTTTGATATTATTAACTTTGCCTCTTTCTCCTTTTTTTCTCATTCACTTACTCTTCTTAAGCTGAAAGCCTTTCTATTGAGGAAACCCCACCATGGATCCTGTCAAGACCTCCTATGTGAGGTTGAATGAGGAGAAAGTTATTGCAAAGTAAGAGTTTCTCTTCTGTTTAACACTGAAGATTAGAAGCATTCCTCACAACTAAATGGCCTCATTGTAATATCTTTTTCTGTCAGGTCTGACATATTGTCCCTTCTAAAAACGTACAACTGCTACCATGAGGGGAAAAGCTTCCGGCTTCGCATTCGTGAGGTATGTAACTACACTGGAGATGAAACTGTGGTTCTGGATTAAATCTTTTGTGTTTCATGGTTAGTGATTTACAGATTAGTGAATCGGACTCAGAGTTGAGTCAGAGGGTGTGAAACAGCAGAATAAAAAGGTTATTGTTCTAGAATGAGATTTCGATGTGGGACTTTAGAGTGGGTTAGAATTTCCTGTACAGCCATTTGTCGCTGCAACTTAACCTTATGCTTTGCAAAGATCTTTTTGAGTAAATCCAAGCGGGCCTTTCTTTCCACCCACCAAAACAAAATTAGCAATGGTTAAATGCACCTACAGTTCCATACAATGATTATTGGCTGCATTTTTATGCAAAAACTACCACAGATTGAACTAACATCATTACAAGCGTGCAATATGAGCTATTATTATTTTTAGATTTATTTTTATGTTTATTTTATATTTATGTTTTATGCTTATTTTATATAAAATTGACTCTAAAATACTGTAGGGTCACATTGTCATTCATTCATTCATTTTCTTTTCGGCTTAGTCCCTTTATTAAACTGGGGTCGCCACAGCGGAATGAACCGCCAACTTATCCAGCATATGTTTTACACAGCGGATGACTTTCCAGCTGCAACCCATCACTGGGAAACATCCATACAACTCAATCCAAACATCCATTCACACTCATACACTACGGACAATTTAGCCCACCCAATTCACCTATACCGCATGTCTTTGGACTTGTGGGGGAAACCGGAGCACCTGGAGGAAACCCACGCAAACATGGGGAGAACATGCAAACTCCACAAAGAAATGCCAACTGACCCAGCCGAGGCTCAAACCAGCGACCTTCTTGCTGTGAGGCGAATGTGCTACCCACTGCGCCACCGTGCTGCCCTGTGTCACATTGTGAAATAATTAAATGAATAATACCAACAATAATGATGATAAAAAAACAAATCAGATAAATGGCACTGTTTTTATTTATTTATTTTTTTCAGTGTGACTTTAAATTGGGAGGAATATATAATAATTGTGTCACACTTTATTTTAATGTACAATTCATGTTATTAATAAAAAATTACCAAGCAATTAAATAAAACTATTAGCTCAATAAAGTACTAATTAGCCGCTTATTAATAATAAGGCAGTAGATAGGTTTAGGTATTGGGTAGGATTAGGGATATAATAAAATCATAAATAAGAACTAATAAACAGTTAATATCCTAATAGTAAGCAGGTGATAAGCCAGAAGTTAATAGTGTGAATTGTTACTTAAAACAAAGTAAATTGTTACTTTTTCACAAAAATATGTATACAATCCCACAGCTGGGGAACTAGACTCTCTGTTTTTACACTGAGGCCACTTGCAAGATCATAGAAAGAGATTCAATTATGT
>CAIGQW010000302.1:11603048-11613830 GCA_903798125.1 Danio choprae | reverse complement strand
ATTATATTAATAACTGACTGTAATATTGTTTGATATACATCATAGCGTAAAAGGATGCTTAAATCAAATGGGCTCCTAGAAATAAGGATTAAACAGCTGTCATTGGTGTGGTGCCGTTTAAAAATGTACACTTTCGGTACTTGTTAGTACCTAGAGTGTACATATTAGTATCTAAATCAGGGATGCACGAACTAGGGCCCACTGGCCAAAGTTGGCCCACAGTAACCTTTGATTTGGCCCGTCATCCCATCTGAGAAGAGAGGAATAATGATTGCCATAGTTTAGAGATTGCCGTTTTTAAATCTTATGTAACCTTGTTTGTTTGTTTGTTTTATTGTTAAATGCTAATTAAAATTCAATTAAAAAATTCAAATAAATGTTTAAGTTAAATGGTGGAAATTAATCAGATTTAGTTTAAATGTACATACCGTCACCTGATGCATGCTTGACTAGTGTATTCAACATTGAACTCCACTGTGTTATAAATGTGATTGTTTATGTTTTTATTGCAATAAGTTATAATTTTAAATGTTATACTGCATTAGTTAATATGATTTAAAGTAATGTTTTCTATTTACTTTTAAGTCATATGAAATAAATTAGGAAATTACCCATGCCAACTTCAATGTACAGTAATATATATTTACCTTCAGCCCACGGCTCTCAATGATATTTTGCTTTTGGCCCTTAATACAAAAACCCCTGATCTACTGTAAAAAGTACAGAAATGTAAATTTTTAAATGTTACCAACCCAAGTCAGAGGTTTTGTACCTTATTTTTGAAAGTCTTTAGAAATCAATATTATTGATTGAAGTAAAGGTCGCACTTAGATTACAAACATCGACAAATTAATAACAAATAAGATTTTTATTGCAGTGATTAAAATGTTTCAGATGTGTAATAATTTTGGTAATAGGTTTTCTTTTTTTTATCCTAAATTGATAAATTGTGTGGTTTTAATTTCTTAAACAACAACGTTGGAAGACGAATCCCTCAGTCATGTTCCAGCATTACAATTCAAAGATTCATCGGCTGAAAATTGTGATAGATGGCTAATTTTCACACATTAATTGGCCAGCAATTGATCAAAAAGACCAACATCAATGTTTGTTGCCAAACTTTACTATCTACTTATGTTGTTGTTATTTACAGGAATGAAAACGCTAAGCACCACTTTTGTCCAGAGCCCAACAACAATAAAATAAGTGCCACAACTGTATCCAGTAAGTATGAAAATTATTATATAATAAATGTCTCCACTCAAATTTATTGAAAACTAAACTATGGTTAGTGTAGCAAAAGTATTGTTAATTTGTTGTTACAATGGTTTAACTGCAAAAAACAAAGCCCAACTCATGTCTCCGCTGTTCTCCTGCAGATGTGGATGGAGTTGAGGAGGACATTCCTCAACTGCTGAGAACGAGAAGCGATGCCAGCTTTGTGAACATCCAAAGAAGACCCAAACTCCACAGCACTTCTGATTCCCAGCGGATAAAAAGACACCGCTTCTCCATCAATGGCCATTTCTATAACCACAAAGTAATTAAAACAAAACCTCTGTGTTCATTTTACTTTAATATATAAGCTGAAGTTAGCCTTTGTGCACCTGAAGTGTGATAATCTATAAAGCTGTCACTTAGTAAACAGCAGGGCAGCATCTCAGGCGGAAGGCAGGGATGAGTTGGATCTCCTCCATGCTTAAGTTCAGGACAATAGTACAATAGAAAGACAGCACGCCTTGTGCCTGGCAAGGGGCCTGATGCTCTCATAAAGTGCCACAGCAGCATCTGTGAAGGGAAGTGTCCTTCGTCCAAGTGTTTATGTTGTACATCAGTCTTATGAGTTGGATGCAGGTGTTGAGAGGCAGTGTTTTCCTGTTCAGGCCTTCCCTTTGGCTGCAGCATGTGCTTTTATTATATCTGCTGTCAACTGCCTCTATCAGAATGGTTTTCGAAGGTCATGTAGGTTGGCCTGATCCTTTTGCAGATGCGGACATCGTTATTTTTAGGTATTGTAGATAGATGGATAGAAAAGTACAATTTACAAAAAAGCAAACTCACCATCCCACAAACCCTGGATATTATTATCACATCTTAAACTCGAACACCTTAATATATACACCATCCGAGGCTCTACAAAAAGGTTTTATGAGGATTGGCAGCCTTTTCTATTCTACATTGAATGCTCAGGGGTTACTATATAAGTGAAAGTTTACAACCAATTTCCCAATTTATTTATTTAATTTAATTTAATTTATTTATTTTTCTTTATGGGGTGTGAGTATATTTGTAGCTATGAACTGTGTTAATATGTTGTTCAATATATGTGTTGTGGGAAAATTTAATACTATTGAAAATCAATAAAAATACTTGAAAAATAAGAAAAGTTTCTTAAATTGACCTCAAATTTAAAATTGAGTCATAATTTACTCTTGTGTTGTTCTAATTCTATATGCACTTTATTTTTTCTACCACAAAAGGATGAATATTTAGCATCCAGCATTAAGCTGAGTTTAAGCTAAGAAAATAACAGTCCTAAGGGACACATATTGTTCAGTTCAATTCAATTCAAGTTTATTTGTATAGCTCTTTTCACAATAATTATCTTGTACATAATTACTGTATATTGTATATTTAATGTGTTCTGAGGAATTTTACAGCACCGGTACAATGCTAAACTACAATTTATAATAGTTTTAAAGTAAATAAACTGTCTGATTAATACACCCGAATGAACAGAAATATAACTGTCTATTTTTGTCAATTGTCATTTTATTAATTGTCTTTTTCCAAATCTCATTAGCCAAGTTCTGTAATAATCTTGTACTGCTTTATTGTACTGCATAAAATGTTAAACATTCACAGTTAAGACAGTGACAGTTCATTAAAGTGATCTCCTTTTTTACAGACATCAGTTTTTACCCCATCATATGGGTCGGTGACTAATGTGCGAGTGAACAGTAATTTGACTACACAGCAAGTTCTGAACCTGCTTCTTAATAAGTTTCGGGTGAGTTTTTCCGTAGTTGAATATGATAAACTTGTACTTTTAATGACCGTGTTATACCTTGTTCTATATTTCTGTACAGGTTGAGAATAAAACAGATGAGTTCGGTCTCTACCTAGTCCATGAATCAGGGGGTAAGGTTTTTTCAGATTGACCATTATTTTTAACAGAAATAAATACAATTTGTTGCAACATGAAGGACAGCCGCCAGTAAAACATGTGCCACAGTAACAGTGACTGAACTGAACTGAAATTGTAGTTTGTCATTTTTTTTCTCTACCTTTTGTCCTCAGAGAGAACAAAACTTAAGGATACAGAATATCCTTTAGTATCTCGTCTGTTGCATGGTCCATGTGAAAAAATTGCCAGAATATTTATTATGGAAACGGACCTTGGTGAAGAGATTACATATGATGTGAGTATTCTTGTAGATTTCATAGTTCACAATAGGTCATTCAGAACGTGCTTCCCCTGACAAACTCATACAACTTTCAAATATAGATACAGGAAACAATAATGCTACTTCCAGATGCTACATAACATGTATAATTTTAGGATCCCATTCAGGCTGATAACAATGGTACAATTTCTATTGCAAAATGCCGATGCACTTTACAAATTCTATGTGCTATTGAGCAGTATTTGCTTGTATTTCAGTGGTTAACGCGTTAACGAATTATCTTTCAGGTTGCACAGTATATCAAGTTTGAAATGCCTGTTTTGGACAGTTTTATCAAGAAACTGAAAGAGGAGGAAGAAAGAGAGATTTTAAAACTGACAAGAAAGTAAGTCGTACAGGTTTTTTTATTTTTATAACAGCACAACAATATATTCTTTTTAATCTTCATTGTACTTTTGTTTTTTACAGGTACCGTGTGCTGAAGTCAGTGATATTGCAGAAGCTGGATGGCATCTCTGAGAATGCAAGTTATGTGTGAGGAAAATGTGCTGAGGTTTAGATTAGAGGCGTTTTCTCTGTTGTTGGCCACAGGCTGATAGCTTTTACATTTGTTTTTTATTCTTAACTAGTGTATGGGAAGTATAGGGTACTGGTAACTAGTAACTATGTTGGCTTGAGAAAATACTATTAAAGCTTCTTCTGAGGCTGAATTTCTAAATACAATAAACTGCTGGAAACATGCTAGCAACGCATGTTAAACCTGCTAGTATAATGTTAATTTATGTTAGCTTATTAGCCAACTTGCTAGAAAGCATGTTATCAAAATGCTAATTCATTTTAACAATGCGTTAAAACAAAATCTAAACATGCCAACTGTGTGCTAAGCATGTTAGAAACATGCTAGCAGTCTGGTAAATCATGTTAGAAAAATGCCAGTAACATGCTAATTCATGCTAGTAATGTGTTAGAAATAGTTTCTTTCTATACCCTTCACTTTGACTTTTAACTTTAAGCTTCTCAAGCCAACATAAACGTTTGTCCCAACTACTATTTAATTGTAACTTTACAGCTGTAGGGGCTGCACGGTGGCGCAGTGGGTAGCACGATCGCATAACAGCAAGAAGGTCGCTGGTTCGAGCCTCGGCTGGGTCAGTCGGCAATTCTGTGTGGAGTTTGCATGTTCTCCCCGTGTTGGCGTGGGTTTCCTCCGGGTGCTCCGGTTTCCCTTACAAGTCCAAAGACATGCGCTACAGGTGAATTGGGTAAGCTAAATTGTCCGTAGTGTATGTGTGTGAATGAGTGTGTGTGGATGTTTCCCAGTGATGGGTTGCAGCTGGAAGGGCTTCCCCTGCGTAAAACATATGCTGGATAAGTTGGCGGTTCATTCCGCTGTGGCGACCCCAGATTAATAAAGGGACTAAGCCGAAATTAAAATGAATGAATTTACAGCTGTAAGTACTTTTACCCACAATTCTCAGGCATTCAAATGATCTAGAATGTTCTTTTATGATGCACTTGTGATTTTAAAAGACAAACTATTGTATTTTTTTTTATCCCTTACAGTAATTATTCATGGTTTTATTAATGTAAAAGTGTAGAATGTTTTTTAGCGCACTGATTACTAGTTGTATAAACAGTTTTACTACAAATACATTGGTTAGACTATGGTTAGTCGTGGTTTATTTATTAAAAAAAACATGGGTTGTAAAGCCATGATTAATTTGTTTAAGAGATGTTAAACTTATATACTCGCCTGACAAGTTTCTACAGTTACAATATGACTTTTTATATGTTTAAAAAAATAAAATTAATATATAAGGAATTGTATTAACTTGGTCTCTTGGTATCATGTTTTGCTAACATGCAGTGCTATAGCATATCTTATTCATAACACCTTAAATAAATTGCAGCAAATTTTGTGCATTATCTTAATATTTCATCATCCCAAATCTTAATAGTTCATCATCCCAAATCATTGTTTATTGCTTGAGGGAAGAAAGTGCGGTTTCCGTCATGTTCACAATGAGCTTTTCTTATTGTTCACTGAGTGACCCCTGCACTGAGCCAGTTCCCACGAGCCATAAAAGCTCATGCTATTGAGACCAAGACATGAAGTCAGTGCGTTCTGGCCTCAGTGCCCATGTTACACAGTGGGAGGTGTCCTGGAAACAAGGAACATTACATTACTTGAGGTGGTTCCCATTTCCTGGCCAAGAACAAGAAGGAATAAAAATAAACTGTGCTTGTGTACACTTGGAATTAGTCATTCTATGATATGGGGCACAGTACTGATGCAAATTTATTAGCTGTAAATGTATACCGTGCATGCAAAATTATTATGCTATTTAATATTGTGATCAGTGATGTATCATTTTTGAGGGATGGAAATGAAACAAAATTCCTAATTCAGTTGCTTTATAATAATAAAGAATGCACATAATTATTAAGCAGCCTTTCTTTCGAAGGTGATACGGCCCTTAAACACGAATGAATGCTCAATATAGGCTGCATTTATGGAGAATAGTGACAGTTTCTGTAGTATTGCATCCTTCCTTATTGGTATTTAATATTGTTTTTAGTGCGAGTTGCGTCTCATTTTTGGGCCGTTTCATCTGTAAAAGTAAACCTGCTTACATGCATATCTGATTAGGGCTATTTTACTTTCAGCCCTCATTAACAATTATTCATCTCTTATTAATAAATTGTATACAACATTAATAACAGTTATAAAGTTGGATGGGTGCCTCACAGTGGCGCAGTGGGTAGCACGTTCGCCTCACAGCAAGAAGGTCGCTGATCGCTGGTTCGAGCCTCGGCTGGGTCAGTTGGCCTTTCTGTGTGAAGTTTGCATGTTCTCCCTGTGTTGGCGTGGGTTTCCTCCGGGTGCTCCGGTTTCCCCCACAAGTCCAAAGACATGCGGTACAGGTGAATTGGGTAAGCTAAATTGTCCATAGTGTATGAGTGTGGATGGGTGTGTATGGATGTTTCCCAGAGATGGGTTGCGGCTGGAAGGGCATCCGCTGCGTAAAACATATGCTGGATAAGTTGGCGGTTCATTCCGCTGTGGCGACCCCAGATTAATAAAGGGACTAAGCCGAAATGAAAATGAATGAATGAATGAAGTTGGATGGGGGGCACGGTGGCTCAGTGGTTAGCACTGTCACAGCAAAAAGGTCACTGGTGGTTCGAGTCCTGGCTGAGGAGTGTGGAGTTTGCATGTTCTCCCTGTGTGCGTGTGGGTTTCCTCCAGATTATCCAGTTTGCCCTAAATCCAAAGACATGCAGTATAAGTGAATTGAATAAACTAAATTGGCCATAGTGTATGTGTGTGTGTGAATGAGTGTGTATGGGTGTTTTCCAGTACTGGGTTGCGGCTGGAAGGGCATCCGCTGCATAAAACATATGCCGGAATAGTTGTTGGTTTATTCTGCTGTGGTGAAACCCTGAAATGACTAAGCCAAAGGAAAATGAATGAATGAAGTTGGATGGGGTCTGGAACTGGTAAAATGTGCTTGTTAATAAGTATGATCAGAATATTGACTTGCATAGTAATTATGTACACACTGTAAAAATGGAACAATATAGTGTAATAAATTAATCAATTTAAACTAATTATGGTGGTTTGAGAAAGCCAACATACTGTTATACTACATAAACGTATTATTCTTCCGTCTTCTTCTTCTTCTGAGGCTAATTTCTATATGCATCTCCTCTTAAACTGTTCAAGCTACATAAACCAAACTAACACCAAACCTCCAAACTGGTCTGACTCGGGTTGCTATATCTTTTCCAACGTACTTATGGTTTTCCAGTAATGATCATGCCCAACAGAACCTGATTTCTCTCTAGGTTTTTTTCCCCTTCACTTTGTCGATTGGTGAAGTTTTTTCCTCGCCACTGTTGCCACTGGCTTGCTCAGATCGGGACTTGTGGAGCTGTGCTTCGGTGGATTTGCTCTTCAGTGTTTGAACTTTCAGCAGTGAAACTTAAACGATACTGAACTGAACTGAACTAAACTGAACTTCAACTCTGAAATCTGGACTTTACTAGAACATGTAAAGCAGCTTTGACACAATCTACATTGCAAAAAGCGCTATATAAATAAACTTTAATTGAATTTAATTGAATTAAGTTGAATTGAATTTTCTGAAAACTGACCCGGAAAATTCGTAAAAGTCCCATTGACTTTACATTGGACCAAACATTGTGACCTCATAACTTTCCGCCAGACTGTCATACAGACTTAAGGTTGGGCTCATTTAACCCAGACTACCAATCTGCCAATCACTGATGACCTTTCAACTTACTAGCCACACCCTAGCAACCATTTACGGTATCTTAGCAACTGTCACATAGACGTCCATTGGAAAAAAGTGCCATTGACTTTACATTGGACATACTAACAACATACCAATCCATATTAGCAATAGACCAATCCATACTAGAAACATACTAACAAACATACTAATCCATACTAAATCCATGCTAACAACATGCTAGTTTATACTAGAACACCCTAGCAACATGCTAATTCATACTAAACCCATGCTAACAAAATGCTAATGTATGCTAGATACATGCTAGCAACATGTTAATTCATACTAAAACCATGCTAATTCAAACTAGAACCATGCTAGTTTATGTTAAAAACTGCCTAGCAACCACTCAGAACACCTTAGCAACTGCCTAGCAACACCTTAGCAATCACTCAGAACACCTTAGCAACCGCTTAGTAACCACCTAGAACACCCTAGCAACCGACTAACAACGCCTTAGCAACCATCTAGAACACCCTAGCAACCACTCAGATCACCCTAGCACCGCCTAGTAATCACTCAGAACACCCTAGCAACCCATCCGAACACATTAGCAACCGCCTAGCAGTCACTCAGAACACCCTAGCAACCACTTAGCAACACCTTAGCAACCACCTAGAACACCCTAGCAACCACCTAGCAGCGCCTTAGCAACCACTCAGAACACCCTAGCAACCCATCAGAACACCTTAGCAACCACCTAGCAGTCACTCAGAACCGCCTAGCAACACCTTAGCAACCACTCAGAACACCCTAGCAACTGCCTAGCAAGACCTTAGCAAACATTCAGAATACCCTTGCAATCGCCTAGCAACCACCTAGAACACCCTAGCAACCACCTAGAAATGCCTTAGCAACCACTCAGAACACCATAGCAACTGCCTAGCAACCACCTAAAACACCCTAGCAACACCTTAGCAACCACTCAGAACACCATATCCACCGCCTAGCAAAAAAAACATGCCAATCCATACTAGAGGCCATATACTATTCATATATGCACGTATCTGTCTACAACTGTTTCAAACTTCTTAAAACTATTTCAGTTATTTCAACTTTGAAACTACTTCAGACTTTCAGACTAGGCTTTCTCAAGCCACCATAAAGTTTGTCTACGAACTTTACTTTTCTAGTTTGTATTTAATACTGTGAAAGTATTATTTGTATATGTATACATGTATTCAGCGTAACTGCACCCTGGGTTAAAGGAATACTTGAAAAAGGAATTAGGTTAGCCCATGATTTACTCAGCCTGAAGCCACCCTCTGTGTACGTACGTGACTTTCTTTTTGCACACGAACACAGCCCGAGTAGTTTGAAATGTTATCCTGGCTCTTCTGTCCTGTGTAATTCGGTGTTACGGCAGTGAGCCTTTTTAAGCTTTCAAACCGCATAAATCCGTCGTAAAACTACTACACTGGACAATTTTACACAGTATGTAAGAGCCAGGATAAAACTGAAATCTACTGCGACTGTTCGTGAATCAAGTCGTATGCACAGCGGATTGCTTGAGGGGGAGTAAATTACGTGGTATTTTACATCTTTGCAAGAACTACACCTTTAAGCTATACCTTTAAGCAAGCTTGCCATTCATTCTACATTGTTCATTTGCACGATCAGGTGCCTGCAGTAAAAGTTCTATAAGCCCTTTCATGAAATGCACGGTAGGCTAAGTTACTGTGCATCAGTCAGTGCTGTATTACAGTTATTCCACGTGTAGCAGCAACTTGGGGAACTTAGCCTTTTGTACAGTTTGTATCCAGAAAACAATTGTCTGCAGTTTGCACTTTATAAATTGTTTTGTTGCTAGCTTTTGGCAACAAAACAGACAGGTGGCAATAAACGGTGTAAATAAATGAGAATACAGTGCCCTCTACTGGCCAAAACGTTACTTATCTCGTGACCTTTCTTGAAAATGTTTGATTATAATCGTTTTCAAAGCACATTTAAAGGCTAGACACTGCAGGTAAAAAAAAAACAAAAAAAGATTAGAAAACTAGTTTACATGGTAAGTTATCTAAAATGTTATGTTTAAATATGTAAATAGTTTTTATTTGCATATACCCTAATTTGCATATATTTATAGCAGGGTTTTATATTTAGATTAAAATAACAATAATAAAAAATAATTAAATTCAATATCTCATCATTTAAATAATATGCCTTTTTATGTCATATGAATTACCAACGCATTTTCCATAAATTGATACATTTGCGAAATTAATACATTTATTACTATGCCGATAAACGACTACTGGAGGGATTCTTTGGGGGCAATATTAAAAATAGCAACATATAACGTTAGCCTATTAAATGTTTCTTTCTCCTAACGTCGGTGAATATAAACGGAAACTATGACTTCCGGTCTATATCGGAAGCTTTTTTTTGCAGCGAGTAAAATCTTACATACTTAACTATTAAATGTCCATAGTTTCTCTCGAAGTGTTTTATGTTTTTGAGACAAACGTCATTGACGTTTACATGAGAGTCAAGTTGAGTTCACATGACTGTGGGAGGAGCGTTCGGGTTGAAGACCAAACGTTTGTTTCAGTCCTCCACGACTGTATCCTGAACGAATGGATTCAATAGCTCAGCGTTCAGCCCGTGATTCTCAGATATTTATAATAGGATGCGGCATCTCAGGAATAGGTGCCGCTCAGAAATTAATAAAACACGGTTTTAATAAAGTACGCGTTATAGAAGCGACAGCAAGAAGCGGTGGGAGAATACGAACAGGAAGACTGGGTATGTATATAGTGTTTTTTAATATGAACCACAATCTGTCTGTAATTATTTTGATGATATTTAACTTTTATATGTTAATTTTCATTGTTAAATTGTCCTCATCTATTGGATGACTTGCTTATGCTCTCATCGTTGTGACAGGCCTACACGAAAATGGGTTAAATGTTATGTATAGTGGTGCTGATAATCAGCCTTTCTGCAATAACCTAGTTTGCATGAATCAAGTGATTCTGTAGGTGGAGCATAAAGTGTTTATATTAAATATAGATAGATAGATAGATAGATAGATAGATAGATAGATAGATAGATAGATA
>CAIGQW010000302.1:11552102-11597404 GCA_903798125.1 Danio choprae | reverse complement strand
TGGGAAACATCCATACACACCCATTCACACTCATACACTACGGACAATTTAGCTTACTCAATTCACCTGTACCGCATGTCTTTGGACTTGTGGGGGAAACCGGAGCACCCGGAGGAAACCCACGCCAACACAGGGAGAACATGCAAACTCCACACAGAAACGCCAACTGGCGAGGCTCGAACCAGCGACCAGCGACCTTCTTGCTGTGAGGCGAACGTGCTACCCACTGCGCCACTGTGAGGCCATATATATATATATATATTATATTTATATAAATATTGCCATGTATTTTATTGTGAAGTTCCATGAAATATGGACCACTGACCATCAAATTTATTTTTTTTAAATCAGTAATGTAACAATTTTTCTGCATTTGCTTTGTAGTTTGCATGAACTCTGTACCCAGTATTTGAAGCTTAACAAACTAAGCATTTAAAAAGATATATTATTTATAATTACTTTAGAATATTAATATTTTAAAGCCCGCACAAAACATTAACCATAAACTGTATAAAGACACTTCAATAACTGTCTGGTTTAGCTCAGCTACCAAATCCAACCTCCGAAGACTACGTCAAATAGTCCGGACTGCTGAGCGAATCACTGGTACAACCCTCCCTACTCTCAAAGAACTGTACTTATCCAGAGAGAGCAAAAGGGCTGATAAAATCACTCTGGACCCCTCACACCCAGCACACTGCCTCTTAGAACTTTTACCTTCTGGTCGATGCTACAGAGCACTGTGCACCAGAACAGCCCGACAAAGAAACAGTTTCTTCCCTCAGGCAATCCAGCTTATGAACACTTGATAGTAATTGTGAAACAAACATCACTACTTGATATACACTTTTTCTACACATATACACTTATTTAACAACATACTTTACATGCCAACAGCTGCACATATAACGTTGTATATAGTAATATACCTGTACATACACTTTGCATCAATTTGCACTCACTATTTACTTCTATTTTTTTGTCCTGTCTCTGTAATTATGTTGCACTGTAGAAGCTTCTGTCACGAAAGCAAATTCCTTGTATGTGTGAACATTCATTCATTCATTTTCTTTTCGGCTTAGTCCCTTTATTAATCTGGGGTCGCCACACAGGAATGAACCGCCAATTTATCCAGCATATGTTTTACGCAGCGGATGCCCTTCCGGCTGCAACCCATCACTGAGAAACATCTACACACACTCATTCACACACATACACTACGGACAATTTTAGTTGACCTAATTCACCTATACCGCATGTCTTTGGACTTGTGGGGGAAACCGGAGCACCCGGAGGAAACCCACGCCAACACGGGGAGAACATGCAAAATCCACACAGAAATGCCAACTGACCTAGCCGAGGCTCGAACCTGTGACTTTCTAGCTGTGAGCCGATCGTGCTACCCACTGCGCCACCGTGAGGCAGTATGTCTGAACATAACTGACAATAAAGCTCTTTTTGATTATGATAAAGATATACTTACCTATTATTGTTCTCCATCCCGCGCAGTAGGTGGCGGTGTGCCCAAACGTCACTGCTTCTTTGTTACAAAAGCCACCGAAGAAGATTCACGATGGAAACCTCTCTTCATCTTTTAGCAAGACAACATTACAAGTTCTTTTCAGATTCCAAGTAAATGGTGAGTGGACTGTCATACGCCTGCAAGTGCAACGTTTGTTTATTACTTATCTATTTTACAACGTGAACTAATCTTAAACTAAATATGAGAAAGTAATAATGGTCGTGGAGTGTTTATTTACCACAGACGCATTTGATGGATATTATAGTTTTAAGCAAGTATTAAGACATGTCATTATGAGTACAAAATAATGCTTACTAGTACCTTTTAAGATATATCATTTCTGCCTTTTCTGTTTTAGTTTTGGTGCAGCCATGGAAAGGGGTCACAAAGAGCTTCTACAGTTGAATTAGAGTTTTAAATCTGGGCATCAAAAGTTAAAGACTTGGTTACAATGGCGCAAGGTTTGCCATCTCCAAAAGCAGCCTCACAGCACTTTATGATTGGATGCTTAAAAAGTGAAAATGACAGTACATTCACATCGCAGACCAACTCCATGAAGCCAGAAATCGAAGTCAAACTGGAACCTGATCAAGATTCTCCATCGCTTGATTTAAACCAACCAGAAACGTTTCCTCATTTTCAAACAGATATTAAAGAGGAAAATGTAGACTTTGGCATGCAAATCTTACCAACAGGCCTAATACCTCCAGTTGAGATGGAAGAAGACTCTGAAATCAGAACAAACAAAGCTTATTCAAGCAAGAAATGCACAGGCAAGCAGAAAACGACGAGAAAAAGAAAAGCAAGTGACTCATCAAGCCATTCAATGAGATGTTCGACAGAGCAGACTAAGACAACCGACCGAATTATACCAACTAAAATGAATTCTGATGTGTCGGGCGAAGAAATCAGTTATGTAATAATACAAGAAAACACCACACAAAATCCAAAGAAAGCAGGTTCAGGCAAAGCGTCTGGCAAAGAAGAGCGGTTTATGTGTGAAACCTGTGGAAAAGGATTTCAGCGGTCAGATCTGCTCACGGATCACAGGAAAATCCACAGGAGACAGAAACCATACGCTTGTGAGCATTGCGGAATGAAGTTTGCCAAGCCGTCTTATTTGAAAATCCACTTGCGTAGACACGCCGGTGACAGGCCGATCACGTGTGACCAGTGTGACAAGAGGTTTTTTGACACCTATGACTTAAAGGTGCACCAGAGAGATCACACTGGAGAAAGACCTTATACATGCTCTGAGTGCGGGAAGGGCTTTAAACGCATATACATTCTTAACAAACATAAACTGACCCACTCGAAAGAAAGACCCTTCCAGTGCTCTGTGTGTGGTAAAGCTTACAGATATGGCTACAGTTACAGGTTGCATATGAAAGAGCATCTTGAAGAGGGTCCATGATGTGTGGTAGCATATTTATTAACTATACATTCTCATTCCTTTCTTAGGGGAAGAATATATCCACATGTATATTGCAAAATGTGTTTTAGAACTTTTTAAATGAAACATTCTTTTCTATGCTTTTTATGGTGGTTTGAATGAATAAATGGTCCTCAGTGATCATTTTTTCCACTCTGGAAGAGTTATGTGGATGATTAATGTAGTGTTCAATTGATTTAGTATACCATTTTCTTGCTTGTAACAGTGTGTTATAAGCAGGTTTCTGTGCATTAAAATGAGGGATTACAGATAAGTCGCGGTTTTCTTTCTGATAATTTGTGTTTAAATAAATGTTTCAGTTCAGAATGTAGAGAAGGTATCACAAATCATAATAGAATTGACTACCTGTGTAAGATTAATCACTGCAAAAGCGAGTTTTACATTAGTCAAATAGTGATAGAATCATGATGGTTTGGAAATAAAGGCAGTTTTGCTATGATGAACCATGTAGTGTAATTATGTCTCTTCGCTACCTTTCAAAGTGCATAATACACCTTGAAGTGAAAACTGTAAAATTGCTAAATATTATTACAATTAAAATAATAATTTCTACTTAATTATATATTTAAAAATGAAATTTATTCTTGTGATACAACGCTGAATTTTTAGCAGGCATTGCTCCTTGAAATCGTTGTGATATGCTGATTTAGTGCAAATCTTTCTTTAATATCAATGTTGTCAGTTCAAACTCAGTTGTAATAATTCATAGTTTTCATAGTACTTATACTATTAAGAGTATAGTTTTGAGGATTGATTTGAAATAGAATATATTTGCTAAGTTTAGAAATGTATTTACTGTCTCTTTAGATCAATTGAATGCACCCTTGCTGAATAAAAATATTTTGTTTTTGAAAATAAAAGCAATTACAGACCCCAAACCTTGAATAGTAGTGTATACATTTAAAAAGAATGTACATGCTCATTTAGGTTCAAACCTGTATTGCTTTCTTTTGTGAAATGCAAAAGAAGGCATATGTGTGTTTTCATACAATGAAAGTCATATTTTGACCCATTGACTTCTATGAAAAAAAGCATTTCTTTAAAAGTTCTTATTTTGAGTTACACAGTATAAAAAGGAAGTCATAAAGGTTTGGGATCATACAGTATGGGGATCTTGTTGGGTTGAGTTGTTATTTGATCATTTCTCCAGCAGAGGGAGGCCAAATCCAGCACATTTCCATTTATTTAGATTTTTGCCAAGTAAGCAAATGCCCAATGTGCAGCCAGTTTTTTTTTGTTTTGTTTTTTAAATCAAAATGTTACTACACAGAAATGTAATGTCCTTTAAAAAGGCACCTTTTGTAAATTGTGTATTTAAAGGTGGAATCATGTAAGTTACATTCTGTCTGACCTAAATCTTAATTGACTCGAATATTTACCTTTGATTAATACTTTGAACAGGGCCTCACGGTGGCGCAGTGGGTAGCACGATCGCCTCACAGCAAAAAGTTCGCTGGTTCGAGCCTCGGCTGGGTCAGTTGGCATTTCTGTGTGGAGTTTGCATGTTCTCCCCGTGTTGGCGTGGGTTTCCTCCAGGTGCTCCGGTTTCCCCCACAAGTCCAAAGACATGCGGTACAGGTGAATTGGGTAAGCTAAATTGTCCGTAGTGTATGTGTGTTAATGAATGAGTGTGTGTATGAACGAGTATGAATGTTTCCCAGTGATGGGTTGCAGCTGGAAGGGCATCCGCTGCGTAAAACACATGCTGGATAAGTTGGCGGTTCATTCCGCTGTGGCGACCCCAGATTAATAAAGGGACTAAGCCGAAAAGAAAACGAATGAACGAATAATACTTTGAACATCTTGCTAATTTACTGATGCCGTTGTAACAGTTTGTGCTTCTTGTGTTTGAACTTTTACAGTTTTATCCATGGTGCGCCGGAACAGTAAACAACCTGAAGCCGAGGTTACAGATACACCAAGAGAATATGAATCCATTGCAACCCCAAATTTGGACTCTGAAGTGTCTGATAGTGATGGCCCAGAATGCAGCATTACACCAAATGTGTTCAAGACTGAGAAAACAGACTTTGATTTTTCCTATGAGCAATCCTGTG
Organism: Danio choprae; assembly: GCA_903798125.1. Lineage (NCBI taxonomy): Eukaryota > Metazoa > Chordata > Actinopteri > Cypriniformes > Danionidae > Danio > Danio choprae. Next base: position 11,592,372 of record CAIGQW010000302.1, on the reverse strand, counting down.
ATGAAGAGATGGAGGACCACATGAGCCGATGGAGCAAAGCAGACTCATACTGGAGCAAATATCCTCCAAATAATGAAGCCAGGACATCCTCACTGAGCAGTCCAGGACCTGCTCTGGGGTCTTCAGTGGAAACACCTAAAGATGCCTGGGAGCTTTTCTTGAGCAAAAACATCATTGATGACATCCTGCAATCCACCAACCTGGGTGGAGTGAGAGAAGCATCAGCAAATGGAAAGGCATGGCAAGAAATCACTAAAGAGGAGCTTAATGCCTTTATTGGTTTGAGCCTTCTCATCGGGGTGGAGAGAAGTTGCAGTGTCCCAGTACGAGAACTGTTTTTGGATCCATTACAAAACCCGCTTTTTAGAGCTGCCATATCTGTTGGCAGATTTGAAGACTTTCACAGTTACCTGCAGTTTGATAACATGAGAACCAGAGCGGAAAGAGAAACATTAGACCAACTGGCAGCCTTCCGAAATGTGTGGGACCTGTTCCTGGTCAACTGTAGAAAAAGGTTCATCCCGGGGAATTGTGTCACAGTGGGTGAGCAGATTATGCCGTTCAGAGGAAGATGCACATTTCGGCAACGCTGGACAAAACAACCTGTCAAGTATGGTATTAAAGTGTTTTGGTTGTGCGACGCGGCATTGGCTTATGCTATTGATGCTGTGATCTACACTGGCAAACAGTCAGGAGAGGAGACTAAAGAGATGCTTGCAGAGAACACGGTCCTGAAGTTGTCCAGTGGATTGAAGCAGAAAGGTACAAATATGCATTTGTAATACATAATGTAGAGTCAGTAAATGGTTTTTTAATTAACCGATTAAAAGTTGCAGTAACTTCTGAGCAACTAATCAGCATATTAGACAAAATATTGCATAATTTGTAATAATAAATTAAAGCAAATAAAATAAATAAAAATAAATAATAAACATTGAAAAAACAATTGGAGGAAAAATTGGAGGAAATCTGTAAAATTCAGTAAATAAATGCCTTGGTGAACGTTCAAAGACATAACTGTAAATGAATAAATAAAATATAATAAATAATAAAATCTGCAAGACCCTGATGTATTCTGATACTAAAAATCATGGGAAAACAAAAGCTTGAGAGAAATTAAGAATGCACACAGTGACAACAGAAAAATCATTAGTTAATATTTCATTGTTTGTCTTTTGTGTTTTGATTAGCAGCTCTTTTGCACATTTATTCAGTAAGCATTTTTCTTTGTTATCAGATATGACAAAAGGACAACAACACCTACTGTATATATGCACAGAAAATCTACATTGACATAACATCAATATGTTTGATTAATGAGTGAAGTATGAGTTCTCCTTGGCCAGACATCATCATTTTTCTGCATGCAGCCTATGGGAACTCAGTCGCAAAACATTTCATATCGTTATTTCACCACAAATTTGAGTTTATGGGGAAACCATTAATACATTATACATAAAGTAGCCATTAGTTCTATGATTTTACCTTAGCACTGTATTTGCCCTGTGCCTTTCTTCAAATCACTTAAATCATAATTTACCTCAATCTAGCAACCCGACTAAACTAGATACCAGTCTGAGCCTCCAACACTGCTAGACTGCCTTTGTATTGTGTATTTGTATTGTATTGTATTATTTAATGTGTGTATCCATTAATGTGTGTTTCCCCTCATAATAGGTCTTAACATTACATTGGACAGCATCTACACCCGTGTCCCTCTGGCAGAGAAGCTTTTTGAGAATAGCTTGACCATGGTTGGCACCGTTCACCATAAAAATCCACACGTGCCACCGATCATGAAGCCATCCAAATCACGAGCACTACATACCTCTGAATTTGGATTTTGTGGCAACGTGTCCATGGTGAGTTACGTATCGAAACACAAAAAGGCAGAGATTCTGTTGAGTACCATGCTCCCCGGCAAAGATCTGAATGAAACCAATGCAAAAAAAGAGCCTGAGGTCTTCCAGTACTACAACCGCACTAAAGGAGGAGTCAGCAGTGTTCTCCAGATGGCCCAAAATTATACCTGCAAGCGGCGTACAAAGAGATGGTCCATGCTGATGTGGTATAACATGCTGAATATTGCCATTGTAAACTTCTACACCATGTTCATTGCCCAGCACCCTGGTTTCATGGGTGGTGGTCCTAACACTCAGCGGTTGTTCATGAAAGAGCTGGTGAAACAACTTGTGGTGCCTTTAATTGTTAGACGCAGAGACGAAAGCCATGGATTGTCCAGGAACATCCTTGAGGCCATGGAGAGATGTGGCGTACCAACACCAGTGACCATTTTCACTTCCAAAATCCAAGAACAAAGCGGTCAGAAAAAAATAAGGAAGAGGTGTTGTTTCTGTCGAGCTTTAAGAGACAGAAAAGTGAGCAGTTTCTGTAGTGAATGCGGTTGTCCTGTCTGCACCACCATGCACAGTCGCATGGTGGTGATTTGCCAGCAATGCATACGTTAATGACTGTACTGCTGATAATTTTATTTTCTCACACAATTTTGTAAAGTAACATTAATTTAAATATTCAGTGTGTATAGTAAATAGATTTTTGAACCTCGTATTTTAAGGATTACATGATAACCCACTAAATGAGCTTAAATGTGTGTGATTCATGAATGCTTTGGATCACTGATCGGTTGGTCACTGTTTAGAGAAGATACTCTGTAGATTAGTATGCACTTAAAAAAATGAAAGTAATCAAGTTACACTGTGTTAACAGTTATGGAAAAAAGTAAAGACAGTGTACTGTACTAAATATTTGGTCATATTTCTAAAACATACTGAATCTAAAATTGCTAAGCCATATGTTTAGCCAAATGATGTTCTGATAATTGATATGTTATTGTTATTATTTTTTGAAGTGTTCAACCCTTCAAATGATATCAAATTTAAGATGACTACTAAAATATGTGAAACAGGTGCAGTGACATCAAAAGCGACATCGCTTTTGGTCGCCTTGAATGGTTTATCGGTTTATGAAAATAATGGCAGTGGTAAACAACTTGACTGCTTGGGCATTTTGTCCTACAACATAAACTTATCTACTTACATGTTTTACGATAGACACTGCTTCGAAAACTCACATTTCATTGTTTCTGACGTCAGGTTTCCCGCTAGCTGGAAGCTGACAGTTATCGGGTTAATCTTTTAACGCAACTGTATTCTCATTTATACATTGTAAATGGTATCCATACATTTAAATACAATGTCATTCAAATTCCGTCATTTTTGAGGATTAAACTCTGTTGAACATACTTAAGTGATCAAATTTTAAAGAATCGAAACCCAAGTATATCTTTGGAGGTACCTGTTCATTTTAGGTAAGTTAGTTGAATCAATGAAGTGTTGTCAAAAAAGCCTGCAGAAGAAGTCGATTTAATATTAACAACGCCACAAGGTGGAGCACAAGTCAGTTTGCACTGCAGGCCTGTACACCTCAGGTGAGTTTAAAGTAATAACTTTTTTTCCCACCCCTTCTCTAGCAAAATGTAATTTTTATGTTTATAATTATTTTTATGCAATAATTTATGCATTACACGTGTTATTTCATTAACCACATCTTAGCTTTAATATGATTGATTACATTGAAAACAAATGTTCATTGTAAAACATGATGTTATTTATTTCCAGGTGGGGACGTTTCCCTGGGATCGGCTTGTGGGTCATCATCACTTAAGAATCTCGCCCCCGTTGTTAAACAAACAAACCCATTTGCTTGCATCAGCCTATTGGTTTCCTTAAGGTGTTTAGTTTCACATATACCACTAAGCTCTTCCATGTGAACTGGTGTCAGTTAGGTTGTTTCATTAGGGGAGATTTTCTAAAGCGTTTTAGTGCTTACAGGCAATACCAAGTATTTCAGTAAAATACATATCGTGCTATTATTAAACAGCCCTTTTTAAATGCTGATAAAATAGATCGTGCTCTGACTGGGGAATTTAATACTTTTTCAAACCTTCCCTTGTTTTAAAACCAATTGCGTTTATAAATATGTTTTGTGATATATAAATATTCCTTTCAAATTAACTCGTAGCCAATAATCAACAGGTTGCCTCTATAAACAAGCCCATATGTTAAGTAAGGCGTGTTGATTGGCCAGTCAAGTCAATGACGCGCAGAGACGCCATATGAATATTCAATGAGTTCCTTACTGCTACAGTGCAAATAAAACGAGATAACGGGCCGTGGACAGCGAGCTAAAACTTTTTATTCTGACATGTCAGAGCAATGACTTTTGTGTAAATATAAACCTGGGACACGGATCCCAGCGACGCAATAGGGTCTGTGCTGGAAGAAGAGAGAGAAGCGCTGTTTTTTTTCGGGGTGTGGAAAACCGGACGGCGCATTCACAGTATACTCCCAACAAGTTTGCCTTTTCCAAAAAGTAACAGTGGAAGAGTAAAAGTTACAGTAACAACATGAGCCTGTTGTCTGCTATAGACACCAGTACCTCAGTGTACCAGCCTGCGCAGCTTCTCAACTGGGTTTACCTTTCTTTACAAGACACGCATCAGACGAGTGCCTTCGATGCCTTCCGACCCGAGCCCAACTCTTCCCATCCGGACCTGAACTACAGCAAAACTCCTGCCAATGACCTGAGCTCCTCTCTCAACTCCAACTATCTCAACAACTTCTTTCAGCTGCAGAGGAACGAGGTAACTCGCTTTCTGTCGTTCATTTATCCTGGACATAAATTCACGGAGATAACGGTGCCTGTCGACGGGAATAAGATTATGTAAAGCGCAGATGACTGTGCATGTCTAATATAGCGCGCGACTAGTCTTGGTTACATTTATACTTTGTAATACTTTGTACGACTCACATTCTTTTAATCTCTTTTATCTGACATTAATAAAACACTTATAAAAAAAATTCATTTTTACCTCATTAACAATTTTATTTATTTGTTTATTTTGCATTACGCACGAAGAATTTAGTTTCAAGGTACACTAAAACCATGCAGCTTTGCACAATGTTTATTGTGTAACAGCACGTGGACAGCCCAATGAGGCAGTCATCCATGAAAGTATCTTATTTTGATCATAAGACTTCTTGCTTGCATTTAATTTGAACAACTAGAGGCCAAAAAAGAAGTGTCTGTTTGGTGATCGCTTGGTGATCTCTATAGGCCTGCAATGTAGGTTGTCATAACTGAGCTTAGAATAATCAAAGAAATGATATGACGTTTTATCACTTTTTTTTTTAATCATGAAGGAAGTTCTATATATAATCAGTAGTCTTCCCTCAATGGTTAAAAATTGTGCCAGATTATGAGAAGAAAAAATTGAAAATGTCATCAATGGTAATGTTAAATGATGTAAAATTATTTATGATAAAGTTTAATGTTATGTAATAATAATATACTTCTAATTTACCTATGGGAGCCACTATATATGTTTACAACTTTCACTATAAGTGTACGATGCTCTTTACAGAAAAAGAGCACCCATGGAGCTTAAAAGTCTGTTCTACTGTAGTCTTCAGGTTACTTTTTAACTAAGAGAATTACTTCCAAAAGCGTTTTCTTTTTAATGGTGTAATGACAGCATTTTGGCCGAGACTGAGGTAAAGTGTTGATGTTTTGTGGAAAGTTTGAAGAAGGGCAAAACTTTTATTTGTAATCAGAGTTAATAAAAACATTATGACAGATTCTCGCCCTTCCCCTTTTCTTTTCTTTTTCTCACTAGTGGAGGGTTGGGAATGCTTTCAAAATTGCCTTATTACACACATTTTAGTTTTATCTTTTTTTCTCTCTCTGTGAGGTTAACAATGAAGCTGTTCATGTAAACATTTAAAACTAAAAAGTTGTAACTATGAGCATTATTATTTTTTTGCATAACTTAAAAAATGTGTCTACACCATAACACTCTTCTGAGAAAGTGTTAACTAGTATTGTGTGTGTCTGTGGTGAATGGCAGTAGTACAGACTAAAGTGACCCTTTGCCTGGCTCTCCAGCTGTGTGAAGGGGTGAGGGGAGATGTCCTCCATTCGTGTAAATGTGCATGAGGGCCATATCCCTCAGGAGAGAAAGCCAAATTCCTTTCTGACAGCTATAATCACTATTGTGGTTTCATTATTGCGTGGAAATCGATAGCAATTCCGTGAATGCATTCAAACATGACTTCTGATCATTGAAATGAATTTATTTCCATGATGTCTGCAGACACATGGTTGTTAAAACATGGATGTGTAGTTTGTTAGTTAAATGTTTACAGAGAGCTCCATAAATTTCCAATCGGCTTTTCATGTATTTCTTGTTGATCTTAGACTTTACTGTCTGCCAGTCGTAACTCATACAAAATAAAAACATAGCTGGATGCTTACTTTCTCATGACACATCTTTTTATAAGCCTATTTATTCTGCACATAAACTGCTCTAAAGATTTTTTTTGTTTCATGCAGCTCAAAATCTTGTGTCACACACACGCATTTAATATTTAGGAGACATTTATCTCACGTAAAATGAATATCAACCTGTTTTGAAGGACCAGAATGGAAAATGATAGACAAATTATACAAAATAGACCTAATAAAGCTTATTTGGAGCATTTAGAGCTGATCTAACTGATGAAAAGAGACTCGTCTGGGAGATACATGCAGGAACTGTTTATTGTCCTGGCTTGCAGAGAATTAGTTGACAGTTTTCTGGATTTGCCGAGTATAAAGTTTCAGGACTGTCCAAAATGAGTCTTCAACAATAACATAACCTTCCAAAGCATAACCAGAGGAAGATATCACTCAAACAACATCTTCCCATCTAAACCATTGTTTCTGTTGCATGTTTCACTATCTACTCTACTGTCTCTGGTTAAATGGCAATCTGATATGCAAATCTCAGACTAATGTTCTTATCACTGGCTTTAGTGGATTATGTCCCCCAATTTAGGAACAGATTCTGAATTAGGAATCTCATTGACTAGTTAATATGCATAATATAGTTCCACATAATTGAGGGCCGTGCCTATGCACTTAATCCTATTTAAAAATTTTCCATCAAGTTTAAGTGTATTTTATTTAGATCAGCATGTAATGATGTATTAAGAATTGATTAATGAAATATGTTGTTTCTTTGATTCTTTGCTTGTGTTTTTTGTTGTTAGCATTCATTGAGACAGAAATGTATTTTTTTCCAGCCTGATCTCACAAGGAAATGCAACTATTTTGTACAAATTTGTACGATTTTATTCTTGCCAAAACGTATGATTTTTTTTTAAAGGAGGTATGATTCCCTCAAACCCCACCCCTAAACCCAGCCGACATTGGGGATGGGCAAATAATACTAAAATGTACAAATGAGATTGTACAAATTCATACAAATTAGCCACTAAATCAAAAAGTTACAAATTGCCGTGGCGTTATGTTGAATTTGTACATTTTCCTGTAATTGTGTACCAACATTATAACAAAAAATCTGTCACACAATAACTGTTTGCATCAGTAACTAAATGCATCTAATTAGCCATTATGTTCATAAGCTCAAATGTGTGTGATTTTAATGCTCAATACTGTAAGAATAAATCTGATGAAGCGTGCACGTCTAAATGCATTACTTTGAATGGACACTTTTCATTTTCACACTTTAATCATGACATTTACCAATCATGCATTTCCAACCTAGCATTGGGATTATCATTATATATATTTTTGATTGTGCATGTTCAATTATGTTTTGCAGGCTCTGAATAATGGCTTATACAAAAGCGTGTCCCCATATGGCTCTCTTAACAACATAGTGGATGGGCTGAACTCTCTAACGGACCACTTCTCCGACCTCTCGCTTTCCTCTGAGCCACGCAAACCCAGCAAGAGACCTCCACCAAACTACCTGTGCCATCTCTGCTTCAACAAGGGACACTATATCAAAGACTGCCCGCAGGTAAGCAGACGGTGATCTCTGTGCACCTTGGGGAGATGGAAAAAGAGACGTCGCCTCATTGACCTACTTGTCAAACAGGCATCGCTCTGTCTTTTCAGTCATGTGCATCAAGTTAATTCAGAGAGCTGCCGTGCTGAGCATTGAGAGGTAATGCAAGGCCACTGAGCAATCTTTCTTCAATATCAGATTATAATTTTTTTTTGGCTAAAAATCTTTGGCCTCTGACGGTGACATCAGATGATAATAACAAAGCAATAACATCAAGGATATCACACATAAAATGTGTTGAGCAGGAAATGAAGCGTACAGTCATTTTCATAAATAGTCTCTGAGCCACATGTGTTTTGCAGCTGATATTAGCCATTGTGGTTTTTGGAAATGTAACTAAAAGCTTCATCAAGCAGCGGTTTTGTGTAGATGCATGACGATATGTTTACAAGGCAACTCGTTTAAAACAAGCATTCAAGTTATGCCGTTATCAATGGACTCAGTGAAACCAAAAATACTGCAGAAGTCAGAGATGCCAGATTGAGAATGTTTTGCCCTCGAGATAAACGGGTGACAATTTTATGATTTAAATTTGTTTACGTGATTAAATTCCCCATACTACTAGGGAAACCATAGGAAATCATGAGAAACCACTCCCTGACCTTTAATTGCCTTGTTTCGACTATTGCGACAACATTCTCCGAATGATGTTTACCCTCAGCACAAGGGGAAAAAAATACAAGCTCCAAGCTCCTTTAAAAACTATTTGAGTTTCACTTTTTAAACACGAATGGTTCATTCTAAATGTGGAGCATTGTTTTAAGACATTTCACAAAAACTGGAAGAGTTTTTGCCTTGTCTTATCTTTCACTTACTTCATCCCATCGTTGATTTCATGAGTAAAAAAATGTGTCAAACATTTCAGTAACAAAGATAAAATACAAGTGTTTGTGAAGGAGACAGTGTCATCTTTAATTTCAAGCTGTTAGTGTTTTATAGTCTTTGGACCGAGAGACAGGGTGAGGTTCTTGTTCAGGCCCAGACTCAAGTCAGAGCTGCATGGAGTGGTAATGCAGACCAGATGTGGGATTAAAGTGGCAAACCTCCCTTTATGAAAGATGATGAGGGTTCCCTGCAGACTGCTAAAAGTCCTATCATGATAAAATATCTCCACCTCCACCTTTGTGCACGGCTCAGGTAATTTACAGACTTTTCCTTTGACACTGTGCACTGAAATACACTGATGTTTGTTTTTATAAGGGTGTTTGCTCTCTCTGATGGGTGATGGAAAATATTGCTCAGCGCCATTAGGCTTATAACAGATTTCAACTGTAGTTTTATCAGTGCTATGATGTAATTGTGGATTCGTTTATGAAAACATAGCACTCATCGTCACATTATGTTGACTGGGATATTTTTGTTAAAAACACTGGCAAATTATGATTTACATAATTACATAAAAAAATGTAAGAACTGTGCAAATATACTGTATAATGCACTTTATACATGACATAAGTTTCATTTTTATTGTGTGTGAAAAATAGTAATGTTATAAAGATGTTGATTACAAAGATGTTGTTTGCAAAATTAGTTTTATATGGTTACTGTGCTTAAGCCAAAGCAGATTATAGAAATAACATCTGGATGAAGTTGACATTTTATAATGTGCCACTTTTTTCTATCCACTTTTAGAGTAATGCTAGATGTATAAACCTGAAAGGATTTAGTTTTTTTAAATTTGAACTGTATTTATGTAGTGTGGTTTAAAATAAATCTTTTTCCAGAGCTGATATGCAGTTTCACTGCCTTAAAATGCACATAATAAAAGTATGAAATATGTTTTTTGGTAACACTTTATCTTTAGGTGTTCTTGTTGCACATGTTCCATGTACGTCTATAGTAAATACAGTTAATTATGCATAATTACAGGTAACACCCTAAACCTAACCAACATTCTCACCCTAGCGTCATGTAATTAATTAGTAATACTCACTAATTAGATGAATAGTTACACTGTAACAAGCACACTTTAAATGGATAGTTTACCCATAAATTTAATTTTACTCACCATTTACTCTATCGCAAGTGTTTCCATACCCTTATGAGTTTCCTTTTTCACAAAAGATGATATTCTGAAGAAAGCTGAAAACCTATAAACACTGACTTCCATAGTAGGAAAAACAATATGGAAGTCAATGGTTTCTGGCTTCCAGCATTTCTCAAAATATCTTCTTTTGTGTTCAGAAAAAAGAACCTTTTTTGTGACTATTGCAGGTTGAGTAAATGACGACAGAACACTTTACGTTTTTAATATAAATTTAAAATAATGTGTTACTTTTTTTTTCTTCTTAAATTTCTACCAGCTCAGTTTGATATTCTAAACAATCCCTCGTTTCTAGCAGTCTACATGATGGGTGTATTTTGGCTGTGTTTAAACCTGGCATTAAAAAAAAAAAAAAGGAAAAAAGACCTCCGACCAATTGACTTAATTTATAAATATTATGAATGCACACTGGCCAGAGGTTCTTTAAACTTGCCTTCTATTATAACTTTGGATTGAAGGTGACAAATGTTCAAAACACAATATTCACTGCTTTAAATTTCATGTTTATTTTTATTAGTTAAAAGTTAAAAAAAAAGTTAAGGTTAAAAAAATTGTTTTACCAGAGTAGTACATTACAAGAGTACATGACAGGTGTAAACAGGGCCTCAGTTGCTATCTCTCTCTCATGCTAAATATCATAGAAAAACAAATACTCAAAGACCAAATGCTGAGTTTTATTAGGGACAAAACACCGCAGGCTGTAATACTAGCATGAGACCAGTCAGTAAATCACTGTCAGAAATGTCCTGTTTTAAATTTCAGTTGTTCATGCCAGTGGAAACACAAGAAAAGTTCAATCCCTTGATAGTGTCCACACCTACTCAGTTCAACACTGCTTCAATTTACCTCCCCCTGGGGTCTCACTTTTCTGTGATTTACTTTCCATTTGTCATATGGCGCATCCACACATCGTGTCTGAATATTCACCGATTCCTGCCAGAAAAGACAGTTGAGAAACGATAAACGTGCTGAGTCTGATCTTGTCTCAGAGGAAATGAATTCCAGGGTAAGCTGGTCCTCACTAAGGGTTTGTCCCATCCAGAGCACCACAAACTCCCTGCCAACACAAACACAGAGGATTTGACTTCACAGGGCACAGCGGGACCTGTGATCTAAAGCCAGCGCTCAGACTCACATTCTCATTCATTCTCCCAGTGCACAGTCTATGTCTCCATTCGCTTCCCAGCAGACCAGATGTAAGTGGGCCAAGCTCACCAATGAGGGCAGAGGCAGAGGTTCAAAACGCAGCCATCATGGGGACCAGTGGCCAGTTAGGAATGGAGGAATGCCAGGGTTTGGTTGGAGCAGAGCATAGAGGCAGGAAGTGTGTTGGTTATGTATTTGGTGTGTGTGGTTCAGACTCATTTGTGTCACCTAGAGGAAGTGGTTCGGCCCTAGCAGAGCTCCACTGGGAGCGCTAGTTAGAAATGAACAGCATTGAGTGGGACAGCTGTTTGACCAGCCTTGCTCTGCTAGTGAGAGTTATGTAAACAAGCTCCACTAAACCGGGGAACAGTTTTGCCCTGTCATTCATTACCCAGAATTCCAGAGACCTCAAAATGCTGCGACTCAGCTCTGCTTGTTTAAACATTTCTGGTGTTTTTGTCTCATATACTAACTAAGGTGGCTTTTATTTGATATGAATATACAGTGACAATACAGTTAATACACTAAAATACAGTAAAACAGCCATTTTTTTAGACTAAGTTTAACTGTTACATATATTAAAATATCATTTATTCCTTTAATGGCAAAGCAAAGTCTTTTTAGCAGTCTTTCAGAAATTATTATGATAAGATGATTTACTGCTTATTATTCATTATTATTATACATTTTTTGTTTGCTTAATTGTTAATAATGGATATTATTAACAATGTTTACAATTTTCTGATGTTTAAGTTTATATTTTGCTGCTTACTCATTTGAAACTGAAGTTTTATTTTACTACCAATCTGTACTTCATTTAGTTTTCATTAATAATTAGATTTAATTTTTTTATATATATTTTTAAAGTTTCATATTAATTTAATTGTATTATTGAAAATGTATCTATAAACATTTTTTCTCTCACACACACACACACACACACACACACACACACACACACACACACACTCTCAAGTTTTTTTAAATGTTGTTAATTATAATTAACAGTTATAGGTTTACAAAATGTGCACATTATTAATTTTCTCGTTGTTAATTTTGTTGTTGTTGATAAGAAATATTTCCCATATGTTGAAATAAAAAACTTTTAAAAATATTTTAATATTTTAATATTTTATTTCATATGTATTTTTGGTTTGGTTTTAGTTTTTTTGCTAGTTTTTGATTTGGTTTTTTATATAGTTATAGTTTTTTTAGTTAACTATAATAACCCTGTCGATGCTTATTTTAAATTGCTATAATATTTCACAGTATTGCTATTTTTTACTGTATTTGTTCCAATAAATACAAACTTGGTCAGTTTTAGAGACTACTTTTAAAATACTTTCAAAATTCTAGTGTATTACACCAGTTCAGTATCTAATTGTTTCAGTTGATGAGACTCGTACTGTATCTACGCGCATACAGAGGTGTGATGGGATTTCCTCATGGAAAATGTGTGTGCTGGAATGCAGCTTGCAGAAGTGTAAGAGCCGCTGCATGTAAGCTCAGCTTGTGAGTCATGTCCTCTGCAATGCATCCCTATTGCCAATGCCCTTTTTTGTGTCACAGTCGCATAGTGACACTGGATGTCATTCACAGCAAGTGTTCTGACTCCCACCCTCAGCCTATCAATGTAAGTCTTGTTAGGAAATCGTCGAAACATGGTACAGGGTGCAGAAAAGAATGCCTTTTGTTGTACAAAGAAATTACTACAGGGTCACAATCATGTTTCTGTCTCCTATTTGCATTTTCCCTGCTTTATGTGTTGTGTGAGGGGCAATACATGGGATGCTATGTGTTTAGGTTTTGTTCATCAAACCATGCTAGAAAACATTTATTAACATATTGTTTGTAACATACTGTTCGTTTATACACTATTTTTAGTTCTAGTTTACATATATCAATTTAAACCTTCAGAAGATGCTTTCATCTTTCACAGTGACAAGGAAAACAGGAACAAAGTAATGTCAGATTTATTACACCACCAGATTAAGGAACAGGCTTGGACGAGCTGCAAACAATATTTTAGCAATAATTCAGTGTTTGTGTGCATGCGTGTGTTTGTGTAGCCAATTTTACCTAAAATTCGCAACATAATTTAAATAAAAAAGCTTAAGATGATTAAAATTAAAGGAGATATTTAAACATGATATCAAATGTCTCTATTTAATTATGTTTCCAAGTAAAATAAAAAAAGTATAAATAATTTTACATGAGCTAAAGAGGCAATTATAGCATTAATCAGAATTTTGGGTTTAACAATTGTTTGTCACTACAACGTTCATGACAGGCCACCTGTTAAATTAACACAAAAAATGCTTTAGTGATTCATTGTCCGTTTTAAAGTGGAAAGAGCATTATTATATTACAATTACATTGCGACGTGTTGACCAGCTTGCAACTATAATAGAATAGAATACACTTTTAGAAATAAAGGTACAAAATCTTCACTGGGTACAAAAGTCACTGGGTACCTTTTCAATAGGTACATTTTTGTTCCTAACAGGTCTTTAAAGGTACATATTGATACCTAAAAAGTATGTGTGCATCATAGTACATTAAAGGTACAAAAGGGAACCTTAAAAGTACAAAAGTGTACCCTAAAGGTACTAATGTTTAACTGTACGGTACAAAAGTTTACTTTTTGAAAAGGTACCACCCCAGTGACAGATTCATTTGTGCCTTTATTTCTGAGTGTGTAGAATATAATAGAATAGAATAGGATAGGATAGTTTGTTAAATAAGTGATTTCTTGTACTGTGAGCTTAGGCGAGTTAATTAACCCTCTAGCAAAATGCTTTAGCTTGCTTGTCACAGTCTCAGTTATTATTAACTCTTCCTGAATCTTTTGAAATAAATATTCTTTTCCAAAACTTTGTCCAGTAAATACCTTTTTTTCTTGTCACTTTGTTTTAAAAACACCATTACACTAAAGTTCAGATTGCGCATTCCTTATGACTGTTTAAAAAAAAAAACACCATTTGTTTTTGAAAATTTTGTCAGTAAATTAGTTGACAAGATTACCACTGTGTACCAAGAGTTTCAGTGATGAGCTAGATACAGTAGACTCAGCTGGAGTCTGTAGTCTTCATATCCTTTGATGGCAAAGTTGTAGATTCTCTTATGTTAATCAAAAACACATGGATGCCACTGATTTCATACAGAGCTCTCATTATTCTTTTGACATAATACATCTCTTGTTCAAATCGTAATCATGGTAATGGAATGTGTGTATATATAGCCTGTTTCGTCTTCCTCCAGCGTTCTGTTTTTGAGCTGCTTTGACAGTTGAAGCCTGTTTACTATTGAATTGTAATGCGCTTATGGTGGTTTGTGGAGTGTTCAGGTTCTAAAATAGCCAAAATAGCATAAGAGCAATATACTTCTTTTTACACTCTCAGAAATAAAGGTACACAAGCTGTCACTGGGGTGATACCTTTACAAAAGGTACACATTTTTACCTAACGGACAATATTGGTATCTTAATTGGTACATTTTATTACCTAAATATTTTAAAAGTTATGCTATTGTCCAGTTTATGTACTAATAGTTACCTTTTAGGTATCAATATAGACTGTTTGAAGTATTTATGTGAGTGTACTTGTTTCTTATAATGATTTTTTTTATTTCATTTTTTAAAATATTATTAATAAAGAAATTTGCAGTTTGTGATGCAACTTTCATTCAGGTTTTTGAAAATAATACCATTTTAGGTCCAAAATTGATTAATTAAAAGATTTAATGTAGTCGTTGGGTTTGTATATTTTGAACCAAAGTTTGTTCAAGTTTAAAGTTCAAAACAACCCAGCATGTTTTAAATTGCATATTGCCTTATGTTGCATGGTTTACTGTTTGGACTAATTAAGTCTATTGATTAAAGGTGGCAGATTCAACACTCCGGAGGCTCTTCTGAACAAATGGAGCCACAATCATCATCAGCTTGAGTGAAATCTACCCGAGCTCTTTTCTAGAACTTAATTACACCTTTTTGCATGTTTTATTTCAACGAGCATTTTGTCCACCGCTGGTCAGAGCACTAAAGCTTTTATGATTTGTTGTTGCTGTTATCATTATATAAGATAGGGAAATTGTAAACATTAGCCCGGGGTTGTGTAATTTCATTTGACAAGAAACCTTTGTTTGAGACAAACTTCCATTACAACTGCTCTCGCCTGTGAAAAGAAAACACTCTGATGTAAGAGGCAATCACCGTGCTCTTAGGAGACAGTCACCTTCTCCGCAGTCTCTTGCTGAGATAATTACATAAACATGGCTCTAATAGGGAGCCAAAATGACAATGCATTTCCTGCTCCTTGATAGAAACAAATAAATAGCTGTAACCGCACATAAGCAAGTCTATTTTCAATAAGAAACTGTCAGACCCGAGTAATGAGGTGTGAATGTATTGTTAAAGTGCTTTATAATGTATGGTGTGGACTTGGTCATCTGACAGGTCTGAGAGCAAGAAAACCTTTAATGACTGTTTCAAAAGTCGTGATATGGTATGAATCACGAGACTCAAATATGTCGTTTGCCGGTTCGACTAAGTGTGCCTTTTGTTGTACACTATATACAATCTTTCTCTGTTTTTGGAACAATTAATCAGGAAGTTGTTTGCATCAGAAAATAATTATGATCTGAACAGGAGTCGATTCCCTTCTGCAGCAAAACACAACATCAAACAAAGCTGCCGTTGTTTTATTATGATGTAAAACTGCTTTACAATCTTTTAAAGGTCTTCTTACAGTTTTCATCCAACCTAAATTGTTTGTCAGTTTTTAGATTTAAAGTTACAATCAGCTTTTGATGGTTTTAGTTTTGAATTTAGCTTCACTTCATTAAAAAAATCTCTCTACTGCACGGCTGAAAAAAGTTTTGTTCCAATAGTGTGTGGATTTCCACATGTGTTATTTCGATTCTGTGTTTACATTAGACAGGGATCATATACTGTAAAATACTTTTTCGGCGTCATACTATGACATTTACTGCTATTAAAGACAACCAGCTCCAAAGTTGGTCTGCAGAGATTGATGTTATTGTACACAAATTGCACTAAGTAAATGAATTTGAGTGCGATGTTGGTTCAGAAATCTGTTTGCATTCATGTTTGTCCAGAGCAGCTGCTCAGTGTTTCTCACAGCCTGTCATCCTGCAGTCCTGGGAAACAAGCATATCTGATGTTGCAATGCAGATGTAGTGCTTGCATTCAAAACATGTGTTTTGGTTGTTGTTATTATCATCAAAAAGGTCATTTGAAGGTGATGATTTAACTGATTTAATTCTGTAATATAGATACTTTCAAATATGTCAATATACTTACTACCTTTTCTTGATAATTGAAAAGGGTTGGTTTTTCAAAATGTTCTTCACACTGGTTCACACTAGTTCTTTCAAGAAGTCTTTGCTGAAGGAAAGTGGAACCAAAAACTTTTGTAAATTCAGTTTCAACAGAGGGTTTTCACAGCGACATAATTCTAGAAGACCCCTTTTCGTTGAACAGCTTTTAAATGAATAATTTTTAGTTTGTTTGACAATCTCAAGAACTTTGTTTCACTAAGATTCTTTTGTGAAAAGATTCATCGATGTTGAAGGTTCTTCATGGAGCAATCTATGCCAAATATTAAAGGATTTGAAACATTACATTTGACTAAAGATTTTCAAAAAGACATTATTATAAAAATGCTATTCTTTACAATTTGTTTCCCCATTAAAGAGTCCTGAGAATTCCTAATAAAGCCACGTTTTCACTGTCAGTACATTTAGAGTAGTCCTTGTCAGGAATTGGAAACAGTCAGCTGATGAAGGCCAGCACCAGGCAGAGCACACTTAGCACACTTCCTCAAAACGGAAATCAAAGTTAAAAAGAATATGAAAAGCGGGTTTCCTGCCAGCTGCTTTGTGTTCTGTGCACAGAGAATAGCACTCTTCCTCTGATTTTTGCTGATACAACTGCAAACAAGCCTCCCACTTTCTGGCCTGTTGATGTCCCTTTTACATGAGACTTTTGTGTCAACAATCAAAGGAGGTTAATGATAACATCAAGTGAGAGTTGCGATCTGTTGTCATATTTAGAAATGAGAAAACCACAAATGTCACTTGTATTCTGCTTCAGGCCTGTGCCGTTTCTTCTTTTATTTTTAAAACATGTTCTCGTCAAAAAAAGATTCATGAGGCCAAATTAAAGGGCACAATGGCTTTCTCAGTCTTAAAAAGACCCTTTAAAGCAATCACAGAGATTCCTGTTTTATTGCTTGAATAAAAAGACTAAGATGTTCAACCCTTTACTAGAGTTTTGCATATCATTATTTCATAAATCCATTGTAATTATCTTTTCATTAACTTTTATTTGTTCAGAATCCTTCATAAGATTTCAATCATTTCTCAGTGAGAGGTTGTGGTCATGTCTGGTCCTCTGAGTGCAAGTTAATGAAAGAAAACAAATATAAGAAGTGGATGTCAACACTAATATGATACAAACTGCTAGCAAAATGACATGACAAACTTTGATATGCACAGTAGGCTTTTGATAATGTTTAGGAGAGCAGCAAGTCTCAGTTGATCTGGGTTGTTTTTGGTGCTCTTGGATCTTTATCTAGGATGTGTTCACCCAAAAATGAGAAGTAAAAAAATACATGCATATACTGTATATAATTTATGCTTTTGCTTTATATATACATTTCTGTATAATACATAAGGTAGTAGTACACTACCTATGGTTTTTGTTGATGCAGGTGATTAATTGTCACAAAAATTAAAGTCACATGAAATCACATGCAAAACTACTCAAAAGTTAAATTAACTTGACATAAGTCAAGTTGAAACATGTGCAATATGACAACAACAGCAAAAACAAGTCAATAAAAACTAGGCAATATCTTTTTCTGTGTTTTGCAAAAGGAACACTATCACTTTAACTTGATGTAGGCAGATTTCTCCAGTGGTTGGTCACAGGAAGTCCCCTTCTGAATTATTGTTCAAAGTCACTCTTGTGTGCCACTAACCTTTAAACCATAAACAAAGCCACCATACCCTGCACAAGGTCATTGGTATTGTTGCCAAGAAGCTGTTTGTTGTTACAAGACTACACACGACCTACAAGTTCCTTTTGATTACATTGTACCAGCCTAATAACTTCAGCAAAATGACCATTTGTTTGTCCTTATCTAACATGGAAACACATCCTGCCCAGCTTAGGAGAACAGATAATGTACTGCCATGAGCTCATCTCCTATCATAAACAGATAACCCACGTGGATCCATCCCTGTCACTGGATTCCAAACTGAATGCCACTGCTCGGATTTTGACCTCAGGATGTGAAAGGGGCCGATGGCTCTTTATCTTCCATTCAAAGCGAATATTACTGAGACCTAACCGGCAGCGTTCAAACTGAGGGCCATGGCACACGAGCACAGTAGATGGTGTCAGAGAAATAACACAGCAAGCTTTGTGTTCAGTTCTGAATCAGGACCGTCAGGAAGGGCCTAGTGCTGGGAATGGCCGATGTTAATTAAGGTTCCCATTGTTTGTCTTTAGGATCCCCAGACGAAGGGGTCAGGAAGTCAGCTCGTATTGTTCACCCAGTGGGATGCTGACTACAGCACTAGTGGGGACCACAGAACTTTTTTAATCACAGTACAGGCAATCTCCTGTTGGACAGATCTTGCATTAGAGTCTGTTATTATTGCGGATCAGGAAAGACAGTCAGCTTTGTGTTGAGGGAGTCTGTAACTTGACAGGATATCATTCTGCATCCTGAAAATTCATTGGAGAGGATTATTTGACTGAAATGTTAAAGCCTAGTACTCAAAAGCTCTCTTACAGGCACAATATGTTATTTGCATTGAAATATCCAAAGAACCACTAGAACCATATCATGTATATTTTTATATATAACATAAGCACTTACAGTACATTATCTAAAATGTTTCCATCATGTTTACATTTAGAAAACTTGTGTTTAGAAAACTCTGTGTTTTTTTTTGTGACAATAGTATCATACGATTAACCTCAGATGTCAGTATTACTTTCATAGAAACCGTTTAAACACAGTTGTGTGTCCTAAAAAATGCAGATGTAGTGGTTAGTACTAGTTAGAAAAAATATACAGGTAATTCGAATGACCCAATAGACCCGATTTTGGCACAATACAGTAAAACAATGCTTGTTATTTTGTTTTTAAACTGCCATTGACCTGCATTAGAATATTCTGCTTTTCTTATCATAACGATGGTGATGATGTCATTGTAGTATTTACATTCCAAATCGGCATGTTTCCTTGAATTTTGTTGTATACCAAATTCCGACTGGCTTTTCTTTCTCCTGTCTATTATTTAACTCTAGCTTACTTTTTCCTACTTTTCTTATTTATCTTTCTTAAGTCTTATTTTTCTCTTTCTACATTTATCTATTTGTTTTTATATTTTATTTGTTTATTTGTCAGGGACAGTGAACATTAATTAGCATAGCTGCAAATCCAGCAGAATTAACCAAAAGGCTATTTTTCATCCATTGTCCCTGGGCAGATAAAATTGTCACCCTAAAAACGACACAAACTTTTTACAATGAACCAAAGCATAACTAAGAAGCACTAAAACGGACACAGTTAAATAAATCCTAATAATTATAATGTATTATAATGTACAAACAACAAAAAAAAAAACTAAAACACCAACATTATGTAAAGGAGATTAGAGTTGTTAAAACTTTTAAACAACAAATCATTAAGATCATAAACACATTTCTGCAGTTAATTTCTTCCATCTCACTGAATGGAATGTCAAATAGAATGTTCAGCGTTGAAGATCATGATGGTAATTATGACATTGTAATATTTGCATATTTGGCATTGGTCTTCATTCTTGCATATTCAGTATGCATTCCAAACTTCTTCTTCTTCAATAACCAAGCACATTAATTAATTAATTTATTCATTCATTCATTCATTCATTCATCCAAGCACATGCACATGACCTCTAATGGTATTCTTTTTCATAATTGCAAGTAACCATATCCTTCAGCAAACCCTATGTTTTTTAAAAATCATAACCATTCATCATTCAAGTGGTTGACTCTTTCCTAATACTATCAAAATGGCAAAACGGCAAAAACATTGCCTACATGTTATTGTTTCTTGTTTGTTTAGATGCAAGAAATGACTTCTAAACTTGTAAGAATGACAAGAGTTAAACCCATACTGTGGTGGACCGCTTCTTGAGCCTGGCACAAAAGACTTACAAAAGCGAGTGTTGTAGCGAGCTGGAAGGCCTCTGTTGAGTCACTGTGGCGGCTGGAAGGGTTCAGGGAAGTAGTGGGGGTGTGAGGGAGAGAATGACTAAGGGGGGAAGGGCAGTATGGGAATGTTTTTACAGTCTGACCTGTGATCTTCCTTCCATTCTGCTCAAGTCCTTTGCTGACACACTGAATCTGTCTGGTTCCTGGTCCTGCAGCAGCCCCCCCAAAAATGTAGCAACTTAATCATATCTAAATGTATTTGCATTAACAAAATATGAAACCAAATAGGATAGGCAGTTTTCAAAATAGGTGTGCTGTTATAAATGAGATTTCTGGATGTCAGATATGGTAGAACAGACTCATGGTTACTATTCACTTTTTTTCCCCATGATGCTTTTGAACAAATTATGTAACTTCCGCTAAACCGTAAACAATTAGTGACTGCCAAGAAACTTGTTAAAAGGTTTGCTCCTAAAATGCTGTGATAATTTGCTAAAAAAAAGAGGCGACATTATTTTTCACTTCTTAACAAGCATAAAAAATAAACATAAAAGTGTCAGATTTTACAAGTTACTATCTTCAGACCACAAACAATCCTGAAAACTAATAAGTCTGTCAGCAGCATGTACATGTTAAATATTACTGTACATCCATCACTAATGGAACAGTGATGGTTATTTCAAAATGCTTTTCTTATTTTCTTATATTAGAAAGCCCGTCTTTCGGATGAGACATTAAACCAAGGTCCCGACTTTCTGTGGTCGTTAAAAATCCCAGGATGTCCTTCGAAAAGAGTAGGGTGTTCTGGTATTAACCCCTGTATGCTGGCCAAATTTGCCAACTGGCATCTGTCCATCATGGCCTCCTAACCATCCCCATGACATAATTGGTTTCACCACTCTGTCTCCTCTCCACCAATCAGCTGGTGTGTGGTGTGTGTTCTGGCGAAATATGGCTGACGTCACGTCATCCAGGTGGATGTTGCACACTGGTGGTGGATGAGGAGATTCCCATCAATGTGTAAAGCGCTTTGAGTGTCCAGAAAAGCACTATATAAATGTAAGGAATTATTATTACTTTTTTTTTTCAGACTTTTCAGCACCTTTAAAAATGTTCTAATAAACACTGTTTATAAGGATTAGAAGTAAAATAAATACCAATGTCACAACTAAGTAGTCTTATATTACTTTCCTGATAGATACAAATATGATGGAAAGAGTATGACAGAAAACCGTTTCATTCTAAACACTATTATTATTAGAAATGATGTGTTTAGTTAGTTTGAACGAAAGTGGCTTAACCTGGATGTGCCACCCATACAGTCACTACAAATCACTGTAACTAGCTAATTGTTCTTAGAGTCATTTGTTTGCAGGTACCATTTGATTTTCATTCATTCATTCATTTTCTTTTTGGCTTAGTCCCTTTATTAATCTGGGGTCGCCACAACGGAATGAACCGCCAACTTGTCCAGCATATGTTTTACGCAGCGGATGCCCTTCCAGCTGGAAACATCCATACACACTTATTCACTACGGACAATTTAGCTTACCCAATTCACCGCATGTCTTTGGAATTGTGGGGGAAACCGGAGCACCCAGAGGAAACCTACGCGAACACGGGGAGAACATGCAAACTCCACAAAGAAATGCCAACTGACCAAGCCGGGGCTCGAACCAGCGACCTTCTTGCTGTGAGGCGATTGTGCTACCCACTGCGCCACTGTGCTGCCCCGCCATTTGATTTTATATTATGTTATTTCTTGGTGTCCAAAAGTTTATAACTACTTTACATTTCAGGGCTTATTTACTGTATGCACATTTCTCCGGAGATGGTATATGTAATTTTACTGCTGGTTTGTGTGTGTGAGAGAGAGAAACTGGCAGGCTATCTGAGAGAAGACAGTGAAACAGGCTGAAATGTAAACAGATAGAGCTTATCTCCATGGCTGGAGACATAACAGACAGCCCTCTCCTCTGGACACGACCGAGAGCAGATCAGCCGAGGGACGACATGAGTTTACATGGATATTTACTACACAATAAATCCCTTGCCGTTATCACAGCCTAGTCAGATAAACAGCATGAAGATGCAGCTACAAACCGCACTATAAAACCACTCACAGGAAAACAAATATGCATTTTAGCTGAAGAGAAAACATCTCTCGTACGGAAAAACAGTGGTGCAATGTTCCTCTTCACTATGTCAACCATGTGCTCTGAAATAAGATGGAAACATTTAGATACATTACCTCGATCTTTTTACACACAAGCCAGGCAATCAACCTGCTCATGTCATTCATTGCCACGGTAACTTAATCCTATTTTGCAGCTGTACAAGTCGTTAGCCGGGTTGGCACAGAGATCCTTGGGAATTGGGTTTTTGACCATTGCAGATACCAACGATCTCTTGCATGTGAAAGTTTTGAGGGACATTTTTAAGAGACGATCGCTATCTGGAATGAGGCTGTTGAGGGTTTTGTGTCATAGGCTGTGGCAGCAGATTCAGTTTGTGTAAAACTGTTGCTACGACACCATTCAATACACTCCACAATTCCCATCTCCTGTGTCATCCGTTTTCAAGGACCACACGCCGCATTAAGATGATGAATCTTGGATGCGATATCAAACTCAATCCGAACCAATTTATAGAAACATTAGCCTTATCTGCGAGAGATATTCTGCCAGTGCCAGCTAGAGTTAATGTGAACCCCTAGCATTTTTCCAGTGAAACCGAATACATAGAAAACATTTATCTACAGATCGGGCCAAGAGAAAAACCTCCTCCTGAGAAACCAAAGAACACAATGTGCTCATTCATAAATAAGACTCCCACCCGTACTCTTTTCAAGTACAACACCAATTTGAACCTGTTAGTCCTGATTCACTTTTATTAATAACATAGTTAAAATAATGTTTTGAGAGATTTTAAAGGGTAATCCAGGCTAAGAGATTTCAGGCATGATTCATATTAGTTTGCTGAGATAAGTAAACATGCACTGGTTTGGTTTAAGGGATGGAGGGCTTACTATACCTGTATTACAGCCGTTGCTTTCAGCTTGAGTGATGTTTTTGATCATGTATTTTGCTAGAACACTGTTCTCAGAACTGATTGACACTGAGCGTCATCATTATCCTGATTATAAAATTGATATCATATATTTCCTTTCACTTTTCCTCTGATGGACTAGTACAAACCGTCTTAGTTTTTTGTGGACAAAGAATGCCACAATACTCAATATAATACTGAACCATTTCATACATGGTTCATTATGCATATGTAAATTTAAATGCAATTCTTTTTTGTTTGGCATTTAAATAATTTGCATTTTCCCCACATACATTTAATTACTCTCTGAACTGGCTTTGTGCATGTTTGAATGTATGTCTACACAATGTCCAATCGAGCACTAAATTTAGGGACACTTTTCATCTGAATGCGGGAATGAAAGTTACGACATGCTTACGACATTATATATTTTTATGAATGGACAAACTCATATATGTACAATAATTATCACAACATGTCCGACTTGATGATAATTCACTTATAGACTTGATGGCTATACCCTAAAGTAAACAGTTGAGAAATAATGTGTTATTTGTAACATCTCTGTGTGCTGCGTCTGTGGGTTGCCTAATGAAAACCTCTTATTCCTGCTATCGTTAATTAAACAACAAGAGACAATGAAATCACTCGTTGCTCTTGACAGAATACCTGTTGTAATGTCAATAATGTTTAGCCATTAATTAATTCATACAGTGAAAATAATTTAGAGTATGCAGTGTTATATTTGATTATATTATTCAGTTTCTTTAACTGAAAACTACTGTTAGATACCTTAAAAACCTGAAAAGTACTTATTATTTTAGTTGTATCTTGGTTGTATTGTATTCATTTTTTCTTTTGTTTATAGATTGAAGTTTTTATTATTTTTTTTTATAATTTTTTATAATTTTTATTTATTTTATTAAGTTTTTAGTATTTGTGTTTTTTTTTACTGAGCATATTATACACCTAACCGTACCAAAACGATACAAATAAATTTGTGAGCATTTTTTACTGCACCCCTAGTGTGGACAGTATTTCATCACAAAATCTTTGCCGGCAAAAAAAAAAGTACAGCAAAATTTGTTGAGAATCTTTTTTTTTTTTTACTCCATATCATCAAACAAAAGAGCCCTTGACAGAAAGAGCGGTTCCCATAACCTCTGGTTCATAAAATGTCACTCATGATTTGATTACACTCTTGACTGACAAGCCTCGACAATAAGGAAGCGCATCATTTATAATACTAGAGCACACAGCCAACAGCACGTGTCTCGGTGATGTCTTTTCCTGTAAAACTAGCAAGAAATGACTTAGAATGAAGCTCTTGATCCTTGAGAAGAGACTAAACAGCTCTAACTGTGCAGGCACTCTCAGAACTGTTTACATCTCTCTTGATCTCTTCTCAATTTCCAATAGCAGGTCGGTTTCAGGCAGCAATATGTGAGAAAGTATGCTGTTGTAAGTACAGCCAATATTAACGTCTTCTAGATAGGGAGGCATGTTTAAATGTTATGCAGGTTCCAGGAAATATGGATTTGGCCTAGATGGTTTCTGTATTCATTAACTGAATTATTAATCTTAGGTAAAACAATGAAAATATTTCTGAAGCTGATGAATTATAGAGTCAGTAAAAGATAAAAAGGCAAAAGTATACTTTTCAAACAATATTGATGATGATGATTCCTCTATGAGATCCATATGTGAGTTGTGAAACAGTTTTGAGCTTATTGCCAGCATATTTGATCTAAAATCTATATATTTTTGCACTGCAAATACACTTTCTTAATTACACAAGCTGATCGAAATGGACAGCAAAGACTTTTAAATGGTTATACACTAACAAAAAATATGTAAAATATGCTGTTCTTTGAACTTTGCTTTCATGCAATTATCCTAAAAAATGTATCATATTTTTAAATAAATATATTATCCGACTCTTATGCTTAGTTGCAGTAATTTCACTTGAATGTCAATAAAACGGTTATTAGTCAGTTATTGAAATGCTTTAATTTCATACTAATATGAAATTTAAATGACTTTACTCAAAATTACTGAAGTGAAATTACTGAACCTAAACAGAGGAGCCTGATTAAACTGCTATAAAGAGCATGTATAAATAAAATCTAGTAATATATATTAAATAAAGAATATAAATAAATAAATGAAGAACAAGCATGGAAGTTTTTATGGATTTACTGTATTTGTCATGTATGGATTTGAGTGAAACAGGTTTCTTTTTAATCTGTAAAGGTCTGATAACGTTTCTTCCAAACTTCAAATAAAAATCATGTCATTTAGAGCATTTTTGTCATGCAGAAAATGACAGCTGGTCAAAATAATAATTGTCTTTTTTTATTCTTCTGATCATGGTTATTCCATCAAATATTGCTTTCTTAACACTTCTGAAAATACATTGGCATTGTGTTGACTAAATATTTATATTGTGAACTTCCAAATGGTCTCTGAAAGCTAATTTGTGCAGCCACTTGTGCAGAGCTTGGGCCCTGAATGTTAAATCATGTCTGATTTAACACACCGACCTAGTTTGAAAGCAGCAGAGGTTAGCGGCCTCACTGACACTGCTGTGACTGTGTGTGATGAAGTCCTAATTAGAGGAGGAATGCCAAACTTGCCTGTCTAACAGGCACAGCGAGCCATCTTTGCCTGACGGTGCACAGAGAGAAGGCCGTCGTTAAAGCCCATATTTGTTCTGACTAAATTTAAATGTGAAATTCAGTGTTATTTCAAGATTAGTCTTCCCTGGGCTCTGTATGCAGGGTTTTGATCTACATTGCAGGCCCTCTTAAAGTGTTTACGCTTGTGTTTGATAAGCCCTCTTGAAAAATATCAGTGGTTTGCCAGCTATTTGCCTGTCACCAGTTGCAACTGAGTGCCGAGATAATTGCCTAACACTGGTTTGTGGATATGTTTGTGCCTTCAGCTTTGACATCAGATTATCAGATTATAGCTTAATGTATTATTTCCTTATCTAACCCTCCTTTTTGTTAAATAAGGACTGTAGCCTGATCTGCACAGCCTGGTTCAATTCACTTAGTGTACCTTTATTTTAAATAAAATGATATATTACAAGTTTCAAAACAATACCAAGGCAGATTTTCTCATTTTGTACATTTTTAAGTTTAAGGTAAAGCACTTAAAGTTTAAAACATTTAAAGTTGCCGTGTCACCGTTGTTTATGGCAAGTGACAACAGCTGAAATTTGCAGATAGTTCTGAGACTGTTCCTTTCTCTTGCATCAATAATGAGATAGTTCACCCAAAACTAAAAATTCTGTCATTATTTACTCACTTTTCATTGATCACAAACCTGTTTCTTTTTTCTGTTGAACCCAAAAAAAAGATATTTAGAAAAATCTTGTAAACTGGTAGACCATTGTTTCCCATAGTGTTTGCTTTTCATAGTAAAGGTGTCATTGGTTACTGGTTTTTAACGTTCTTAAAAATAATCTTCTTTTGTGCTCAACAGAAAAAAAAGAAACACATGAAGGCCTGGAACCAGTATATAGTGTGTCAATTAACATTTTTTGGGTGAACTATAACTTTAAATTTAATTGATTCAGAAATATGCATGTGTTTGGATTAAGTAAATTATGTACTGTATAAACTTAGATTATTTAATTATTTTCAGTTTTATCAGTAGAATTCTCATAAGGGGATATGCATACAATCCGGATACTCTTGTTATTAGTGACACTGGTGGCCATTAAGGGTTATTTATAAATTGCTATTTAAACTTACTGCATGTCTTTAGTACCCTTTCAGCAATATACTGATAATGAATATCATAAATATGAAATAGATAAGGTAATGGAAAAAAAAATAGGATAGTTTGATTATAAAGTGTATTTGAGGTTATAGACTGTATACATTTGGCTAAGTGAGGCTATAATTGAATGAAGGGAACCCTTTCTTTTATAAAATGTTGGCATTTTTGTACAGAAAATAAATCATTATCTTGAATATTATGTCATACGGAGTGGGTGTAAATGTCACACTTTTGTTTTACAAAAAAATTGCTTATTCAGGCATGTATTTATTATGATAATTGCAATAGTTGCCTAATTATTAGGGACTTGTCCATAAACTACACCTAAACCTAACTTGAGTTGCATTGTTTTGTCAGTACTTTCTTTACTTTGCAATAAAGTACAGCCAACATCTACAGATTTTTTTACGGGGGGAGTTTCATTATTAACATGTATTTTTCAATGAATGAATATTCTTACATGTAAAATATTTAAAAGAATAAAATTAACTATTTTGGGAGGATTGCAGATTAAAGTGCAGATTTAAATTGCCTACTTCTCAGTGCCAACCAAGAATCTGCCATTGAGATTAATGGAAATTGATAAAGAATGTCTTTCTCCTGTTATTATACACCTCCTTGAACTTGACAGAAGATAGTCAGTAATATTTTATTTCGACCTTGAATGAAGTGGAGTAGTACCCATATTTCCATCATGTACCATCAATTGCGCTTGTTGGCCCATTGTTGTCATCAATTCATCAGTCACTTCATGACATGCATGTGCGATTTTTGCCTTTTGGAAATCCTCTGTGTTTTCTTGGTAAAACTGGGGCAGGGATGAACATAGCGAACACTGTAGAATGTTAATAACTAGTTCATTTATTTGTGTGACTGAATGCAGTTTTATTGCCTATAAATAAGAAGTGCTGGTTCCCAAGAAATGATTTATTGAGTGTTATGATATTTAGCCTCCAGTGGGGGCTGAGAAACTAAGCTCTTTACTGTTTTTGCTATAAAATCCTTTGTTTTGAGATTTTGGAGAAGTGTACGCTATTGTTGCTTTTGGTTCATGACTGGAAAGCTGTTTGGAAATTTTGCACAAGTACAACATTTGATGAGGATGTTGCCTCATGATTTTATTTAATTACATTTTTTTCCAGAAACCCTGGATAGTTCATTAACTTACTCATGTGGGCATCACATTATGAGACTGGTCCACACTGACCCCTGGATGTCCGGCAAAACACTTACTTAATGAGTCATTGAAGCAAAACAGCTATGATGGCCACAGTAACTTAGGCTATGATCATTTGAGCTGTATTCATGCATGTGAATTATTAGACTGATAGTTCCGGCTGTAAATTCTGACTGGATGGCCTGCATTCAAAGACATCCCATCTATAATAATAAGCCAAGTTGCTATGGTGCTTGGCAGCCATTCCCTGCCAACAGTTAAGGTTATAGTTTAATATTCACTTTCATTTCGGCTTAGTCCCTTTATTAATCTGGGGTCGCCACAGCGGAATGAACCGCCAACTTATCCACCATATGTTTTACGCAGCGGATGCCCTTCCAGCTGCAACCCTTCCAGCTGCAACCCTTCTCTGGGAAACATCCATACACACCCATTCACACACATACACTACGGACAATTTAGCTTACCTAATTCACCTGTACCGCATGTCTTTGGACTTGTGGGGGAAACCGGAGCACCCGGAGGAAACCCACGCCAACACAGGGAGAACATGTAAACTCCACACAGAAACGCCAACTGACCCAGCCGAGGCTCGAACCAGCGACCTTCTTGCTGTGAGGCGAACGTGCTACCCACTGCGCCACTGTGAGGCCTAGTTTAATATTATTATTATTATTATTTTTATTATTATTATTTGGTTTCATTAAATACTGGTGTTCTCCATCTTATGTCTGGCTTTTTATGAAAGTAATAAGTGACTTGAGGTTGTGTTTTACACTGATTTTACCACAGTTAAGGGATAGTAAGCTAGAAGATAATAAGCAGAGAGTTGCTCTGTAGACAAGATAAAATCACTGTAATGGATGTCCTCTCGTGGCTTCTTAAACCCTTTAATAAACATCAAATAAATTGTTAAAGTGATAGAAACAGTGTAAACAGTTTCATATTTAAAGAGAAGCAATTAAGCACCCTCATTTTTTTCTTTTTTAAAAATTCTCCATTGCAAAACGTAAAGCAGTGATTGCAGCTTTTATATTTAGCTCTGTAGAAGATAAGAATGCTTATCTCAGCAGTCATTGCTCGGAAGGAGCAGCTGCTTGTGGACAAGCTAAGGAGACAGAGCAATGCCTGTCTTTGTGCAGCTAGAATCTCCTGTACAGCTAAAAATAATTGTGTGCATAATCGAATGTAATATTTGTGTCAGGTCAGATCTGTACATCTTTCACTGACTGAATGCCGGTGGTACAGAACTTACTGGAGTTTATAAATACGTTTTTTTAAATAAGTAGGTGTATGTTCTGCGGTGTGATTTATCATAAAGAGACTCTCTCAGACTTAGCTCAGTGCTTAGAGGCCAGGAGCGAAGGTTGCCTACCTCTGCATCCACTGTTGCTTTCACACTACTCAGTATATATGGGTTTGGTCTTGCTATATTAGTCTGGAATCTATGAAATGCCAACTCCCACTGCCAGCAATCTCAACATGTTCAAGCAAGTGAGCAGACCATACTTTATATCCCTAATGCAGGGGTGTCAAGCTCATTTTAGGTCACAGGCTGGATTGAAATATGTGTCACATCATTTGATTTATTTGTTAAACCTCGGTGAACTCATGGAGTGGGTGCACAATACACAATCACACATTGATGATTCACATTCACATTTGCTAATTTTATAAACCAGAGGTCCTTGGATAAGTTGAATAGGTCCTTGGATAAGATTTCCCATCACTCCATCAACCAGGAAGATTGAACAGGAGTTGTTTACAGGGAAGAAAGCCAACATTATTGTCAGCAACATGCAAATGAAAATCAAACATTTAAAAAAGGTTGATTCCCACAAAGTGGTGAAACATTCATGAATATGATCAAAAATTCTGGCTTTTAACTTTAAAGTAATACTCTGGCAGGGAAAGACTTGAGAAACATTCATTCATTCATTCATTTTCTTTTCGGCTTAGCCCCTTTATTAATCTGGGGTCGCCACAGCGGAATGAACCGCCAACTTATCCAGCATATGTTTTACACAGCGGAAGCCCTTTCATCTGCAACCCATCAGTGGGAAACATCCATACACACTCATTCACACACATACACTACGGACAATTTAGCTTACCCAATTCACCTGTACCGCATGTCTTTGGACATGTGGGGGAAACCGGAGCACCCGGAGGAAACCCACGCAAACACGGGGAGAACATGCAAACTCCACACTGATCAAATGCCAACTGATCCAGCCGGGGCTCGAACCAGCAACCTTCTTGCTGTGAGGCGATTGTGCTACCCACTGCGCCACCGTGCTGCCCGACTTGAGAAACAGCATTTGCAAAAATTATAAAGTAAAATTTAATTAAAAAATTTAAATAATATAAAATTTTTATTAAATAATTATTACATTTAAATAATAATAATAACAACAAAATTAAATGAAATAAAAACAACTTGAAAAGTTCAAAATTGATAATGTAAAATAAATAACTATATGATTTAATCGGGGCGGCGTGGTGGCGCAGTGGGTAGCGCTGTCACCTCACATCAAGAAGGTCACAGATTCAAACCTTGGCTGGGTCAGTGGGCATTTCTGTTTGGAGTTTGCATGTTCTCCCCGTGTTGGTGTGGGTTTCCCCCGGGTGCTCCGGTTTCCCCCACAAGTCCAAAGACGTGTATGTGTGTGAATGAGAGTGTATGGGTGTTTCCCAATGATGGGTTGCAGCTGAAAGGGCATCCGCTGTGTAAAACATATGCTGGATAAATTGGCGGTTCATTCCCCTGTGGCAACTCCTGTTTAATAAAGGGACTAAGCCGAAAAGAAAATGAACGAATGAATGATTTAATCTGGGGATCTACTTCCCCCAAAAATTACAATTCTGTCATTATTTACTCACCCTCACTTGTTCAAAACCTGTTTGAGTTTTTTTTTCTGTTGAACACAAAAGAAGATATTTTGAAATATGCTAGTTGCTGAGACCCATTGATTTCCATAGTATTTTTTTTCTCTGCATTTTTCAGGGTTTAAAACCACCTGAGGGAGAATAAATGATGAGGCAATTGAATTTTTTTGGTGAACTATGCCTTTAATATGTTATAGTCTGTCTATTAATTATTCTTTGGAGATTCATATGCAATCATGAGTAACTCTCACATGGTGAATTGTGCTGCTCTGTTATTTGCAGATCCAGTTTTAGGTAAAATCAGGGTCACAAATCATTTAAAGGGACAGTTGACCTAAAAAATGAAATTTTGCAGCCCATTTACTCACCCTCAGTCCACGGATTCACTTCATTAAACCATCAGAAGGAATGACTTTTGCAGACGGAATACATTTTTCTTCACCTGTATATATTTTTTGGACTTTTAAAGTGTTGGTAGCCATTGACTTTCATTATATGAATCACCAAGGAGAATGGTTTAATCTGAAAATATTTTTTAATGTTTTGCAGAAGAAGAAAAAAGCACTCACATCTTAGATGGCTTTAGGGTGAATAAATTTAACAGCACATTTTCATTTTTGGGTGAAGTACCCCTTAAAAAAAGACTTGTTGCAATAACACAAACTGATGAGTTCATCCATCCAAGGTAGATCATAATGAATCTGTCGTGCAGATGAAATAAATATTTAAGAATGCTTTCAGCAAAATTGAATTTTTAAAATCAGATTAGATTTCTCTATGGGCTGTATATTCGGACTGTGGACCATATGTTTGACACCCCTGCCCGAAAGAATTCTGTAAACCCATATATTTCAGAGCAAGTGTTAGATTGCTGTTTACTTTGGCCAAACGTCTGTCATTCTATAAATGATCTATAACATATGTTTCAGTTCTAGAAAAAGGAGGTGAAGGGACACTGAGAACTGATTCCCATCACTGCATGTTTAACAGTGTAATTGTCATGTTTGTGTGCGCAGTGCATCGCGCATGACTCATTTACAATGGACCGAACAATAGGAATCTTAATCAAAAGATTTGGAGCTAATTATCAGCGTAAACAGAGTGTGTGCCCTCAGGAAGGGCCAAGTTTGATCTGCGTGTGTTTGGGCATCTATCAGTGAATCAATCTCTTCTGTATCCGAGCCAAACTAAACACAGATTAGCAGAATGTTGCGTTTTCCTCCCATCTTCTTGGATGTGGGGTAATTGAGCGGGCTGTATCTAGTGGGACTGGTGTTTCTGAGTTGTGCGGAGTTCAGTCTCATGGGAGCCGGGCGAGAGGCTCCAGCACCGGGGCCTCCATTGTTTATACTGATGGATTCCAGATGCTGGCAGACGGAGCAGCCAAACTCCAGGGGCCTGCGCCAAAAAACCAGGAAGCAGTCCAGCGCTATCTGGAATACTTGGAAAACATTGCTTAGCTCTGTAATAACCTCGAAAAGAGTGAAAGGGCCAAAATGTGAGCTGAGTTTTCAAACTGATTATTAGTGACCACTGGACATGCGTCGGTTTCACAATTCAAAATAGTTGCTCCAAGGAATGCGTGAGGTGCAAAGGGTGTTTGCTTTAGAGAATAATGTTAACGTACCAAATGTGTTTGAGATTCATTATTGCTGAAGGGCTGATGTTGATGACATGGTAATGCTTTGCAAAAGAATTAAATTTGCTGTGTGACAGAAGAAAGACTTTATTCTTCCCTGTTATGACACACATCCAATTTAAAGAGATTAAATCATAATAACAATATTCACAAAAACAAATCTCAATGTAGTAATAGAAAGCCAACGGGCTCTGAAAAAAAGATGACTTTTTATGACCACATTAGCAGAATTATTGTTCAAATATTGTAAAATGATTGTAAAACATGAGACTTATGTGTAACTTACATAAATAACTAACATTAACCAACAATAGATGTTAAAGTTTTTGCTGACGTTTATTCATTCAGTCATTCATTTTCATTTCGGCTTAGTCCCTTTATTAATCTGGGGTCGCCACAGCGGAATGAACCGCCAACTTATCCAGCATATGTTTTACGCAGCGGATGCCCTTCCAGCTGCAACCCATCTCTGGGAAACATCCATACACACCCATTCACACTCATACACTACGGACAATTTAGCTTACCCAATTCACCTGTACCGCATGTCTTTGGACTTGTGGGGGAAACCGGAGCACCGGGAGGAAACCCACGCCAACACAGGGAGAACATGCAAACTCCACACAGAAATGCCAACTGACCCAGCCGAGGCTCGAACCAGCGACCTTCTTGCTGTGAGGCGAACGTGCTACCCACTGCGCCACTGTGAGGCCCCTGACGTTTATTAACTTTAGTTATTATTATTATTATTAATAATAATAATAATAATAATAAAAATAACAATAATAAACAATACATTTTGTTCATTACATCAGGTTCATTAAATATTTTTGATGTTGAAAATAGCATTAACTATTAAGAAACTTTGTAGATGTATTTTTATTGTAAGTTTGTGTTAACAAATTTCATTTATTAATTTTAACCTGATTGCAAAGTGTTATCAAAAAATAGAATAACAATTTTAAATGCATTAGGTATCATGAACAAGACATTTTTTTTATCACAGCATTTATAACATCTTTAATGCCATTTTTTAATATATTCAGTTTTAATATATTCAGTGTTCAACAGAAACAATATTGTTAAACTAAGTTGTTGTTCATTGTTAATTCATGACACCTAATTTGTTAATAAATTGTAATGCGTTTATATAGACATCAATATTGTGCTTTATAGTGATTATCAGCTTCTTTCTCTTTCACAATATGAACACAGATCCAATATCATCTCATTTAGAATCTCCAACACCAATCATCAATTTAAAATGAAATGTCTTGACATACCCCAGGTCAGCAGCTAACCCTATTATGTGTCAAGATCAACTTCTCTTGCGTTCTAATTTCTTCCCAAATTCTCTCAGTGCCTCCACGTGATGGGATTGTTTTTCCTAACACTGGGGCATTGTGAGCTGACAGATTTATCATTTAACAGCACACCTGTTCCCTCTTGTCAGTCTCTGCGATGCAGTCCTTGCCTTTTGGGCATAAAAAGAGACAGCTGCAGCCACAAGAAAAGGACACGGAGAGACCCAAGAAAACACTGGCTTCATTTAGGCGCTCTAGTGGGGATTAATAAATAACACCAGCGCGCACCTGACTGGAATGCCTGCTCAAGTCCGGCCGTTCGTGGAGCGTTCCGGAAATGGCAGACGCAGCTGATGAGCTCCACACTGTCCTGCTTGTGTGTGGGACTCTGGGAAAGGCCATCTGCAGGCTCTGTGTTGGCCTTGGCTGAATCTCCTCATCCAGGCCAGACAGAGCTCCGCTTGATCTCCTTCTTACATTGTGATGCTAATGGCTGAGAGCTGTGTAACACGCACTGGTACATTCATCTGTTTACATGTACTGGGCGTTGGGGGGACACACATTTAAGTATTTGGACAAGTGTTTAATGTGGACCTAAAATGTAGAAATGTAATTTAAACTCAACTAAAAATAACTGTATGTCTTGTTAAATATAATATTAAATGAACATATTTCAGCTGGTTGTCAAGGAAATATTTCTCCTTTTCATTTAGTTTAACTTGATGTAGTCAAAAAATAAAAAACAAGGCAAAAACAAAACAACAACAAACACTAAATATGCATTAAAAAAATGAAATATTACTAGAAATTACATTTAAAAAGTCTGACTAAATAACCATGGAAAATAAAAATCAACTTTTAATTATTAATAGAACAATGAAACTGAAATAACACTTGATTCATTTATTTGACAAATTTCAAAACAAATTCAATCATCTTTTAATATCAACTGCAATTGTATCTTATTAAAACTGGTTTAATTTGAAACGCCATTACATAAACAAATTAAACACTATATTTACTTTTAAAATTAAAATAAAAATCACAATAAATTCTTTATTCAGTTTCAGGGGTAAGTAAGTGTGCAAATAATTTGGAGGCCGCTGTATGTAGGAAAATATTTTTTTCAGCAGTTAACAGTGTTTAAAGTGAGTTCATTGAGTTCATGTTTACTTAAATTAGACCGCTTTTAGGTGATATTTGCAAAAAGGAAGCATGAATTGAAATGTTTGTGGAAGGGAGGCTATCCAAAACTATGCGAGTTTCATGATTAGCCAAACAGTATACACTACTTTTGTGTACTTTATTTGTGAAAACTGAAGAAAAAAAACATGTTTGAATTTTTGTAGTCTCCTGTTGATTCTCTGCCCCAAGAGTTGACATGCATTTCCTTGCAAAACCAAACTTCAGCAGCCTAAGCCAGAAGTGGTTTTTTCAATTACTTCCAAGAATTCTCTTAAACTGCACAGTCACCCTCCAAAATTCCTCCATTTTGCACACAGAAGAATAACATATAAACCAGTTAAATTGTAGTAAAATGTTTGGTTAAAGTTGTGGTCTCTGTAGATCTGCCGTTCGTTTTTGGAAATATGGCTTAAAAAGACTTTCTGTCAGAGAATGTTATTACTGGCATGTTTTTTTCTAACATGCACTAACCGTGGTAACATTAA
Source organism: Danio choprae (assembly GCA_903798125.1). Taxonomy (NCBI): domain Eukaryota; kingdom Metazoa; phylum Chordata; class Actinopteri; order Cypriniformes; family Danionidae; genus Danio; species Danio choprae. The sequence continues at coordinate 11,556,501 of CAIGQW010000302.1, read as the reverse complement.
AAAGTACCTATTTTGCCTTTAATGCCATTAGACAATGGTTTTACATCTGGAAAGTCTGTAGAAGAATCAGATGACTCCAAATGTTTTAAAATACATTTGATTTTGATTTGAAAGGATTGAACAACATACACATTTAGAGACTGCATGTAGTAACGAAATCCTAAAGTTATTTTTTATGATTTTATGAAAAATCAGTATCAATAAGAAATTGAACAGACCAAACTGTAAGAAACTTTGAGAGTTGGTAGTAGCTGTCACTAAAGCTTCCACAATTGAATGTTTTTAGATATTTCAACAGTGTAAAATATGCTGGGTTTCACACAATTCATTTGTTGCAAATCGATTAAGTTATTAAGGTTTTTTTTAAAGTTGTTGTTTTAACTAATTTTAAATAAGTAGTTTGAACAAGCATCAAAAGTCTATTTTTATGTACTATTTTAAAAAAACTAAAATTCACAAAATTAAATTCATGTTACATGAATCTGAAGTATGCAAAGCTTTAAAGAGATTGGGTCTTATTTGCTAATGTTGCTGATTTAAGTGTTTATAACCTTTACAAATTATAAATATTATTTTACAATTTGGGGCCTCATGGTGGCGCAGTGGGTAGCACGATCGCCTCACAGCAAGAAGGTCGCTGGTTCGAGCCTCGGCTGGGTCTGTTGGCATTTCTGTGTGGAGTTTGCATGTTCTCCCCGTGTTTGCGTGGGTTTCCTCCGGGTGCTCCAGTTTTCCCCACAAGTCCAAAGACATGCGCTATAGGTGAATCGGGTAAGCTAAACTGTCCGTAGTGTATGTGTGTGAATGAGTGTGTATGGATGTTTCCCAGTGATGGGTTGCAGCTGGAAGGGCATCCGCTGCGTAAAACATATGCTGGATAAGTTGGCGGTTCATTCCGCTGTGGCGACCCCAGATTAATAAAGGGACTAAGCCGAAAAGAAAATGAATGAATGAATGAATTTTACAATTTGACTTAAAAGGATAGTTTACCCAAACTCGGAAATTCTGTCAACATTTACTCCCCCTTCCTTTAGAAAGCTGAAAACCTGTAACCATTGACTTCCATAGTATTTGTTTTTCCTACTATGGGTGTCAATGGTTTTCACTTGAGGGAGAGTAAATAGTGAGTAAATTGCTGAACTATTCCTCTAAAGGCCTTAAACCCTGCACTTTATTTGATTCTTACATCAATGGGTTTTGTTTGTTTTTTAAATAAATGCAAGTTGCAAGTTTATGTCTATTTACTTTTAAAACATTAAAAGTATTTAACAGATTTGTAAATGGACTGTTCTTTCTTTGAACTCGTCCTGAACAGACCATTCAGAACATTCCTGCTCCTTTAGGTCTTATCTCTCTCCAAACACTAGAGTCCCTATCTGTAATTTTTCTCCTCTGGCACCCTTTTGTTAATCTATATAGTCTTAATTGGAAGCAGAGGGCTGATCTGAAAAGGGACTTTTAGGTTTTCTCATGTTATACCAGTGAGGAGCCCATCTGCTTCTGATTTCCTTCCCTTCAGTCCTGTAGGGCCTGATTGGAGGAACATCTCCAGCTGTGAGCGATGACTGCCGTGCTGTGGTATTTGTCCTGTTGTGGGGAGGCTGGTTCTGCTGCTGGGACAGCCAGAGCACCCCCCCACCTCTCCTTCACCCTCCATAGGGAACACAGCTGGAGGGATGGGGAAGGGAGATGCTCAATCTGATCTCCCTTCTACATAAGCGTTCACAGTCACTGGATACTTCCATCTCTTCAGTGTACCAAACAATCACCAAGCATTCAAAGGGTAAACCAGTATTCATTTAAAGCTAACATGCAAATACTATGGAAGTCAACAGTGCCAACACACAGAATTCACTGCATTTTTCAGCTGAAATAAATGCCAGAGGTAGAAAAACAGCAACAAGTTATATTCCTTATCATGTAAATTAAGAAAATAGAGTCCGTTTATGAATCACAAATTGGTTTTCAATGAATATGAATGCACTTTCACTGATCTTGATACATGATATTGCATTTTTGCCAATGTCAGTTGTTTCCAACATTCTTCAAAATATCTTCTTTTGTCTTCAACAATAACAAAAAAAGAACTTAAACTTGTTTGGAACAAGTCAAGGCTAAATGATGACCGTATTTTCTTTCTTTTTATTATATTGTATTTTTGTTAAAGTTATTAGTTGTTTCATGACAAAACTTCATGTTGTCTATTTTACTTTTATTTAATCCAACAATCGCAGCACTTGATAAAAAAAAAAAAAAAGAGGAAGCAGTCAATAAGGCCTGCAAGAGATCTGATCGTTTTGCTATCTCTCTTTGCAGACAAATTATTACAGGTTCACAATTAACACATTATCTTACTAGACCAGTTACTAGACAATTACATTTTTAAATACTTTAATGCACAAGGCACAATGCAATATCATTTCTGCACAGGCCTGTATTTCTCATGAACTTGGGTTGTTTATATCTGGTCAAACATCTGGATAGCGAGAGCCCTTCCTTTAGAAATCCTTTAAAGCTAATGCATATTGCTTCTGAAGTAAACATTAACTTGCGGCAGGATAGAAGAGACATATCAAACATCAGCTATTCATTCAGTGTTGCTCTTATCGATTCCCTTTCCTGTCTTTCAGATCTGTTTTCATTGGACAAACAGCTAGATTGATTTACACAAACCTGCTGTGTCCATTAAGCCCGACTTTGGTTAAAATGCTCACATTACTTCTAGAGCAATGCACTGGGAAGAACTGTGTAAACACGAATCTGCAACACACACAGCCTTCGGTCGGGATTTGTTTAGACTGTGGCGATACTGTGAACGCCATTCGTTTGTCATTTCCCTGGTGGTGACTGTAAGCAGAGCGTACTACACATTGCCATATTTCCTACCAGATTGTTGCATTTGGAAAATATTGAATGTTTTGTTTTGCACAATTGCTTATTTTGTGGGAGGAATATTCTCAGAGCTGAAACAATGGGACAATAAATTTTGGCTTCTTGGGTTTGTGGATGTCAGATCCGGTGGTTAGTGCAAAACTAATGGCTTTCAAATGAGCAACAAATGGTTTATTTTCTTTATTTGTCCCTTTTTTCGGTCATCTTTGACAGTACATAAATGACTTGTTTGTTTTGTTCTTATTTCATCTGCACTGAATTTCTGTTTTAGATGAGCTCCAGAATCTCTAAATGTCAAATTTGCCAGATTTTCTTCAAACTAGTGTACTTCTGTTGGTCTAAAATCTACAGTATTAAACACACAACCAAAATAGGTCAGACGGCTGTAAACAGAATATCATGTGTGTTTTCTGGCACTTGCCCAGGAAGCTCTGCAGTGCTGGATATATAGAGCCTTTTTCACAGAGTTGTGAATTCTTCCAGACTGCCGATCAGATCTCTCTCGTAGAGATGCAGTAACTTGCAAGTGCCTGTTCCATCGTGTCCAGTTGTGATTTGAGGGGAACCACCCACTGTTTATTTTTAAAAAGTCCATAGCACAGGGTGACCCAGGTTTGAGAGAGAATTTGAAGAGAAAATTATTAGTCCTCTTGTGAACATCTTTTTTTCTTTTTGAAATATTTCCCAAGTGATGTTTAACAGACCAAGTAAATATTTTTCTTCTGGATAAAGTCTTACTTCTTGTAGTTTGGATGGAATAAACATTTTGAAAGAATTGTATTATCCCCTTTACAAATGTTTTCCCAATGATTTAATTAACTAACCTACTTGCCTAATTAACCTAATTAACTTGGTTAGGCCTTTAAATTACACTTTAAGCAGAATACTAGTATAGTACATAATAATTAGTGAAATATTATGTACTGTCAAAGATGAAAGGAATTAAAATTTGTTAAACAGAACATGCTAAATATTTGAAAAAGAATACAAATTTCACAGGATGGCTAATAATTTTTTTCCAACTGTATATAATGATACTAATTATTGTTTTTATTTAATATTTTTTTATATTTAATAAATATGTCATATTTTACTTCAACTTAATTATACATGGATATATTTAATGACTATATGAAGAGATGGCTACCATCTGAAATTTGTGGGTAGCCTTAACTATATTTTTATAACAATAAATTGTTTTTTTCATGGTTTTAAAATCAACATTAAAGCAACTGAACATATACTTAGGAGGCTGGTCATTTTAGTAATTTTTTGCATCTTAACTCCATATATAATCTGCTTTCTGTTTCAAATAACGTTTGTGAAAATAAAATGTCAGCAGTTATAATTTATAAGCGTTTAGAATTATAAGTTCTTTTGAAATTGCTTCAGAAGTAAGTTTTGAGGGTTCATATTTCTTTAAAAGAAATTGTACATTATGGATATATTTAATGACTATATGAAGAGATGGCTACCATCTGAAATTTGTGGGTAGCCTTAACTATAT
>CAIGQW010000302.1:11533029-11552002 GCA_903798125.1 Danio choprae | reverse complement strand
ATATATATATATATATATATATATATATATATATATATATATATATATATATATATATATATTTTTTATATAGACAAAAACAAAAAAAGTCATTTAAGGCATAGATTCCTGGCCAATAAGTGATATGAAGTTTGATCTCAACCAATACTTGGACTAATGTTCTGAAAAGCAGGTCATCTGGCAAACACCTGAGCATCAGACCATATGGCAGCCCTTGACACCAAAATCATACCCCATGCTGAGTTAATTACTAAATGCTTAAAGGAAACCAGTGATGGAAAGCAGTGGTTTTGACACCAGATATCACTGATTGTTTTGCCGGATTCAGGGCCTCACCCACTGCAGACCACCAGCACTACAGTACCCTAGCACAGAGACTGGCACCGTCACAGAGATGGCCTTGCGTCAGGCTTTCTATGAAGTTTGAAACCATCGCCAAAACAACAGCCACAAGCGTCATGTTTTCCAGCTGTTTTCTGCAGCTCTGTTGACAGTGCTTGACTCATGGTGTATAAGGCTGGGGAGGAGAGCCGATTTTGCATGCAGTGTGTCAGTTGGCCAGTTGGCTCTGGGTGGATGAGAGCAGATGCTAATGAATGATATCACCACTTTTAGCTCATACGGGAGTTGGAACTTCATTTCCAAATCCTCTCCCCAGTAAAGCAGCTTCAGGCCTCACTATCCCCTTAACAGAGTGGAATAAACACTTTAGTGACCAGTGGTTATTTGAGATTGCAAGTTGGTTGAGTGCACAAATTCACTTCCTAAATTCTGTTTAGTGTCACAAAAATGCTCATAATGCATGAATACTGGCCCCTTCTTTGGAGAGCTGGTTCCAAAAGGAAGCATATGAGAGTGTGTAACAAAGTACTCTCCGTGACCAGAAAGCTTATTGAGGCCACAACAGAATTATCTGTTGAGGTTTGACTTCACTTACATAATTAAAATCATTAGAATTCCCCATATACGAGACTTCTCAAATAGTGCAGTGGTTTGGAGGCTGAACTCTCCAGCTGAAGTCTGCCATACCACACATAGCATCTCGTTCCGTTTAGGAAGATGTAATAAAAAGGGGTCGTATTTCAAATCAGCAGCTCTCAAAAACTATCAAAGATTTTGTTTAGATGCTCTTTTCTGTTTCTGCAGCTTGTGACTGGGTTTGACAGACTTGAGTTAAGGGGATAGTTCACCCATAAATTAACATTTACTCCCTATTTACTTACCTTCAAGTGGTTGCAGACCTTTATGAACTCAAAGGAAGAATAAAGCTTTCTGACAAAAGTAGGAAAGTTCTGATGGAAGTAGAAAAACCAATACTATGGAGGTTAATGGTTACAGGTTTTCAGCTTTCTTCAAAATATCTTCTATTGTGTTCAACTAAAGAAACAACCACAAACAGGTTTTGAACAAGTGAAGGGTGAGTATATAATGACAGAATTTTCAATTTTGGGTGAACCATCTCTTTAAGCATTTAAGTGTGTTTGATTTGAACAAACTTTGACCTAAATGATATTTGTGAAGCTTTTTCTTTTCCTGTTTAATGGCCTAGATATTGGTTTCATTATTGACTCACTTGTTCAAACTACTCCCATTATAAAGTCCTTCTGGGAATATTTTCTCCTGTATAAAAATTGAAAAACAGCCCCTCCTATGGATTTTTCTCTATATTTCTCTTGTGTATTATAATTGCTATGGGTTTCCTTGTGTTATTGTTTAAGAAGTCCAATGTAAGACAGTGGAAATGTGGATTGAGGTTTGAAAATGTAGTGAAAGTGAACATGCAGGTTCTAGACTGTGTTTTAAATAAAGACTTCACCATTGTGATAATTGTTTTTTTGCCTTGTTCTATTTATATATGTTTTCAGTCCTTAAGAAAGAACTTCTGCAATAATTTAAACCAGAAGGAAAATGTATGGATTAGTGGCACTTGTTGATTTCAATCGTGTAATGCTTAATATAATCAGAATATAGTCAGTTAAATAGTCAGACCTAGCATCAGTTTAGTTAACCTAACTTTTGTGATGTTCACTTAAATTGTTTTAAAGAATTAATCTGTTATTGGCTGTAACTGTCATCTAATCAGTATTGTCTATGTGTTAATCAAAATGTCAAAGCTGCTTAATACTACAAAAATGCATTATGATCAGCAAATGTTAGCAATCCAAATGTTTTAATTGATAAACAGAAGAATTGTATTCGCTTGTTCTCCAATAACACTAAAGATCATGCACAGTGCTTTACTTATTTGCTTAAAATTTGATCAGTCACAAATTTATACAAATTTTCCCCAATCCACAGAAGCGTCAAATCGGTCATGAGCTCCACTAAAGTCAAAAGTGTTTCAAGTGATTTTATGAGTTGAACTCCTATTAATCAGACTTTTTCTCTGACATGTCCTTACAGGCAAGGCCCAAAGGTGAAGGACTGACACCATACCAAGGCAAGAAGAGGTGCTTTGGTGAATACAAGTGCCCAAAGTGCAAGAGGAAGTGGATGAGTGGAAACTCTTGGGCCAACATGGGACAGGAATGCATCAAATGCCATATCAATGTTTACCCTCATAAACAGGTAAGGTATCCATCTTTTAACAGTTCATAAATGTGACACTGCATTACTTAACTGGACACATGCAGGTTGATCTGATCTGTCAGTTAGCTGTGTGAGCACATACGGTGTGAAGTTCTTATGGATGGGGCCCAGCAGGTACCCTTGAAACCTGAGATACAAACCCAAGGCATCTGTCTAACCCAAATACCTCTTGAACTCAAGGAGGGGTTCTTTTTCGGGAAGTAACAAACTTATCTAGACTATTAAAAATAACAGTTCCAAAAGGGGGTTTTAACTGTGATGCCATGGAAGAAGAATTTTGGGTTCCCCAAATAACCTGTCAGCGAAGAAGCATTAAAAGAGCCTTCATTCATTCATTTTCATTTCGGCTTAGTCCCTTTATTAATCTGGGGTTGCTACAGCGGAATGAACCGCCAACTTATCCAGCATATGTTTTACACAGCGGATGCCCTTCAAGCTGCAACCCATCTCTGGGAAACATCCATACACACCAATTCACACTCATACACTACAGACAATTTAGTCTACCCAATTCACCTATACCACATGTCTTTGGACTGTGGGGGAAACCGGAGCACCCGGAGGAAACCCAGGCCAACATGGGGAGAACATGCAAACTCCACACAGAAATCCCAACTGACCCAGCCGAGGCTTGAACCAGTGACCTTCTTGCTGTGAGGCGATCGTGCTACCCACTGCGCCACCGTGAGGCCTATTAATTTATTTTTTACTTAAAAAAAAATACTGGTTGTTTTAAAAAAAAAAATTCATTTAAATGTTTTTTGGGGGAACCAAAAAATGGTTATTCTTTGGCATTGCTGTAAACTCCCCTCTCCCGAAAGTAACAGAGTGCAAAAAAAAATAAAAAATTTAATTTGGTTGTTAAATAAAACCATACATGCTAATAAAGAAACCTTTAGTAAATATATACACACTGTATAATTAATACATTATAATAGCTGTATTTAGATCGATTAATTGATGTTATTGCTTTTGACTCAAAGAAAATTGATGAAGTTGGATATTTTTACATGAAGCACATTTTAAGGATATTTTCTGAAACATACAAAATGCTGCAAGACTAGATTCTTAAATCACATCTGCAGTCTCACTGGTTAAACTTGCTTTTAAGAATCACCCACAGCATTCTAGGAAAGTAAGCATGCAAATGGACGTTTTAGCAGCTCTCGAAAGAAAAGCATTCATTGCAATTACCTTCCCTACAAGTACTTTTGCATCCAAATGCATTAGCAGCCGTTGTGCTGAAGGAACCATCTGTTGAGAAGGCTAGCTCTTCCACTGGACAGAGTATTATAGCTAATTCCCTTCTGACAAGCAAATTCTTTAGCTTTTCAGTCTCACCCACTTAACATGTTTCCTGCAGTAAGCGTGTGAGATGTGCAGCTCACTGCAATATATATCAAAAAAAGCCTTTAAGGGTTTGCAGCTGGCCTACTTTCCCTGTAACCCAAGCAAACATACCAAAAGTTCTGCTTTTATTGTTCTCTCACAATGGAAATCATTTTTCCAATGTCTGCAGTATGGAAATCATTCAATTCTCCAGATCATATGCAGTAAAGTATTTTATATCTCCAGCCGCTCACAATGGACGATTAAGTGAAAGTATCTGAGTAGTGCCAATGCCACACTGCTGTATAAAATAGCCAGACCTGTGCCAGAATGTGCTGGAGAAGCAGGCGTGCAGAGATCCCTGCTTTTATCATTCTCATATTTAACGACATGCGCAGGGAACACGGCTGACATCTTTACAGTATGAGAGCAGACATGGAGCAGAGGCATTACATAAAGTCCTCCCAAGTTTTCTGCGTTTTTTTTTTTTTTTTTAGTTTTTAAAGGAATTAATTTTGCTTATTAGGAGCATCAGGCCACCATTGCCAAATTATTAGTTCAAAGAGGTATTAGATATGTCCTCTTATTATCATTCACAAAAGCCTTTGGCTCACAAGCAAACACTCCCTCGGGTTACAGCACTGTCTCCTCCCAATGGCCCGTCGTAACCTGGTTTTCCTGTAATTCACAGAGCGCAACTGAGACATACAGGAAAGAATAACAAGATTGTAAAACGATCTTCCAAAAGCAATGGGTGGGAAAACAAATAATTGCAGAAGTATTATTTGTGATCAACAGCCAAGAAGATTTGGCTCGCGCACGTTCTCAGTGTCTTTTGCTTCATGTCCAAGACAAAGATTCACTTTAGAGTCTTCCCTCCCTGGTTGTCATCCTGAGCTATGCTGTCCTGTAGGCATCTAAAATTGCTTGGAATCCTCTAGTGTAATAATCTGTGGAGGAAAATGAAATGAAGTATTAACAACAAAACATGTACCGCTGGCAACGATTACAAACACAACAAGGGCGAATTGGCTCTTGATAGCAGTCCTAAACAAATTTCTGACACACCCCTGCGGTTGGTCCATTGTGGTTTGAGACTTGGACTTATTGGAGTTCCTGACACTTGGTCTCCAAAACCATATCTCCAAAGAGTCTGGCCAAACGCTAAAAGAGAGCTCCAATTTCAACCTGACTGCTGTTGTGGACCGAAATACACAAGTGTGATTGACATGTTCTGCTCCTCTCAGCGTCCTTTAGAGAAACCCGACGGCCTGGACGTTTCCGACCAGAGCAAGGAGCATCCGCAGCATCTGTGCGAGAAGTGCAAAGTCCTGGGCTACTACTGCCGCCGCGTGCAATAAAGAGGATCCCAAGGTCGTCTCTCCCCCTTTCCCATCGCTTCGCCTACCAAGCACTCCAAGATAAAGTGAAAAGTGCCAAAATATTCATGTAAATATCTCTAACGCTAGTAATGGCTTTGTGTATCAGCCGCATGCGACGCATTTATTGTGTATAATGGACATGTTTTGGACAGTATTTCTATCCGTATGGGACGCGGTGGATTACCTCACCATTGCGTCCCCTGGTTGTGTGTTTACAGACTCCCTTCATTCTCCCTGTCAAGTGAACTATGAGGATGTGCCGAGTGCTAAAGGTGTCATGTTAGGTTGCTCAAACTAAGTGTGCCTTTGAAGAGTTTTTGGGTCAAAAGCACATCATATTAACTGTGAATTAACAGAGGGATAATGGACTTTCCATCCCTGGCTTTTGTGTCACATATTTATTTATGTTTGTATATCGTTTTTGTAGTGCAATTGAATGAACTAAACTGGGATTATTTCATCTGGACAGGAATTGTCTGACCCCACCTCTTGCCATTAGAAACTACTGTAGAATAGAACTTTCTAATGCTTCGGTTTAGCACATCAGGTAGTTTGTGACTTTCATATACACATAGAAATTGCCAAACACAAGATTTTTTTTTGTGATGTGGGCTCAGTGCAGCCCTGGACTCAAGCTGAATCAAGCTGTTTGGCATCTATGCAAAACCATTGCAGATTATGCAGTTCCTTTTGTTGTCGCATGAAGTGTATAGATGAACGAAACAAAGCCATGACTAGCTGATCGTCACCGTTCTTTGAAATGTGATCACGCATGTTGCCGGAGAACTGCTTCAAACGTCTTAGAAACCCAGGTAAAGCTGAAGTGTTTTGGTACAGGGGTCAAAATGTGAGCTTTTCGGTCCGTGTGCTAGCATATAATAACAACGCCTGTTTTTCACTGAGATATTCGCCTCAGGATATAAAGTGTTTATAGACACATCTTAGATGAAATGGTCTACATGTGTCTTAAATGAACACTGCTCAAGAAAATGTCAAATAGTCAATTCACTATTATGCAAACATTTATTTCTGAATTCAAAATTCACTCTTAAAAATATAGGTAATAATAGGGTTTTCCAAAACAATCTTACAGTGAAAAAAGCAACACTCCACCTAAAAAAAGAGGAACTTTCATAGAACTTTGCGCAATGATATTACTCAGTGCTTGAAAATACTTCTGAATCATCTTGCACAAATCTCTCCATGGTTGTAAGGCAAACTAGGCTATTTTTCAGGTGCTGCGTAATGTCATTGCGCCTGCTGCAGCCATGGCATAGCAGTAAATGAAGAAATTCCATTATTCTGAAGAAATGAGAGTAGAGTCACATCGGCCTACAAAAAAAGCTACTTTTCATTTTCCGTCTGCCTTAGTACACTTAACGAATCAAGAATCAAGCTTTAAATAGGAAAATTATAAAAACTCTTTTGTCATTTTTGAGCGAGATGCTAATGGCCTAATGCTAAGATGCTAAGCTAAGCTAAAAGTGCTCCCACCAGAGCTGAAGATTTGGCTGAATGAATAAAAAAAAAAAAATAGTAAAACTCAACTGTTTAACTCGAGGGGAGTTGTAAAATGAAAAATAAGTGGAGTGTTCATCTCAAGAATCTTTATAGTAATTTAAAAATGGCATATATGTTAAACATTGTTCGTAGATGCCAATAAATAACCTTGAGTTTTGAGTGTTGAGCTTGACCCTTGCACTAAATTAAGTATAATTAAAGAGATTTTCCGGTGTTTACACAATCTTTCTGATCTTACTTCAGTGTGAAATCCTTAATCGTTATTGTCTAAACCCCATATACGTATGCTTATACATTGCATTAGGCATAACTCATGAATTATACCCTGTTTATACTGTGATTTTTGGGAAGTGTTTTCTATCCGAGTGGACAAATATATTGTCGTAAAGGGAAAAGAAGGACAAAGTAAGTAATCCTGAAGAGATTTTTTTTAGAAGTAATAAAACAACACTTTGGGTACACATGATTGGTCAGAAGATTTTACGGCTTGACAGAATTATGAAAGGAGCATGTTAATATTGGAAGGAAGTAAGTGTGTGCAGGATCTCATATATATATATATATATATATATATATATATATATGTGCCGTTACCTCTCGTTATGGCTCACACACAGTACAAACTGATTGTATTTGAGTGTGACCCAGAACTATTGAACAATAAATGTAGCTTTACGTGTTCCAGCGGGAAGTTGTCGGTGGATTTTGTGAGAATTGACGTTGCTTTGTTAATCCTAGATGTACATATGAAGTTACATGCATTTATACAATGTGTATAATTGTTTACTTATCATTGGAGTCCACATATTTTGTGTCGAATATTAGTTAATGTTTCATTTATTGGGATAAACTTTGATATCTTGCCTGAAGGGAACGTCTAGTGCCTTAACCCGGTTTGTTTATGAGAAGATGGAGGAGATGTCATGTATGAGGAATTAAAAAAAAAGCCGGTTAGATGTCTAAAAATGTAAACCAGCTAAAGTGAACATTTTTATTTCATTATGGGAAATTCAAGGAGTGCGAACTGCCAGGGAGTCAATCATTAGATCACAGTTAAATTAAAAACAAAGCTGTTTCTGTAAGTCGCTACTTTGTTTATTGGACGTCGTCATTGTTTCTGAGAGCCTTTATTTCTTGGTAACTGTGTTTTTGCTAACGGTGTTGCTAATGGCTTCACTCTGCGTACATTCTTACACGCCAAGGTTTACTTCAGGCCTCATTTAGGCTGGAATGAGTTACTCTGCTTTTTGATAAACACCGTAATGAATGGCGTAATGAAAATAACCAGCGAAATAAGTGATTCCTGCGCGTTCATCTTGACGATTATAGCTGGTAGTCTGCACATTAGGTTGTCCTTGCATCTTTGGGATCAATTTAAACTCAAACAACCGAACGCACCACTAGATAAAGGCCTCGATTTGCTTTCCTAAAGCAAAATAGTTGCATTGCACTATTGTAAAATGACCCAGAGTTTTGTAAATGTTGAAGGCAGAATTGCGCATTTGAGCTTCCCCTGATTTCTGTCCTATCAAATGGAAGACAGAGCTTGTGGTATTGAGAGTGTACATGCATTTAAAACTATACAAAGTGCTTTTCTTCGCGCATGTGATTTTGTCTTGAAATACATATACTTGACTTTTATTGCTCACTTTCAATATAAACGTGTTATTTTCTATTAAAGGTATGTGTATTTTGGAAACAATATAGATGATGATTTTGGATCAATTTGATGTCCAGACGAGATTTTTTGTTTCTTTTTGTTTTCCCTTACAAAGATACTAGTATGTGTTTTGTGTATATATTCGATCGCCATCATTATCAAGTTAGCTATTTCAAAAATGTTATGATGCAATATTAAAACTTTGTATGTGAAAAAGGGCAAATTGCTGAGAGGCAAAATAGCTGGGAGTTTTTATTTTTCTTTTTCTTTCTTTCTTTGATGTATTACAGTAATCTTTGGTTATATCCTACAGAAATATTTATGGAAGGATTTTGTTCTTTTTTTTAACAATTCAATTCTTTTTTGTATAAAATATGCAACAGAAGCTACTCTATGAAGAAAATATTGATGATTACATAGAATATTATTCAAAGGTTGGTACATAATTATTATGCCCTTACAAGCCATTTTTATTTGTTTTTGTAGTATATGGTAGAGCCTTAGTTATGAGCATATGTGTGCTTTGATTCATTGTGTGTCTGCTATACAGCATGAATGTTGTGATTTGCATTTATAGGAAATCTATAACGCTCGTTCTAACATCACAAACAGCTGTTTTTAATATTAAAGACTGACTCACACACTGTAAGTCACAGGGCCTTTTTACTGAGGTGGTTTATAGATGCAAAACAGTGGCAAAAAGACGTGACTAACTCCAGTCATTGACCATAACACTGTATTGCACGTACAAACGTTTTACATGGTTGAAATGTGTTAGTGAATCAGGCCCATACTGTATGAAACTGTGAGCCGTCTCCAGTTACTGCCAAGTCCAGGAATGATGTCGAAATGTTTTTCTTCATATGTAAAAATGAAAAAAGAAAACAAATCCAAGACAAGTGTGTGGGACTGAAGTTTGCATGTGCATGTTTTTTTTTTATGAATCAAGAAATATAATTTGTGCAATGTATTCTTATTTAATATTAATGTTTAATTCTTGCCAAGGCATCTTTTGTAGAATACACTTCTAGATGTTAGACATTAATAATGCTTCCGTTCACTCCTAGGATTTCCAGTACCATTAATAGATTTACTGAATGTACTGATTTAACGCTCATTTTTGTAATGTCTGTCAAATATTTGTCATCATATTGGAGTGGACAGAGCAACAGAATGCCTTGATGAAGGAATGTACTAGAACGTAAGATGAGATGAAATCTGTTGCTCCATGTCCATGAAACGGCATTCCGATATGTGCCTTATTTGTTAGTTAGAAAAACTGAAGACTGTGCTTTTAGAAGTTTGTTCAATTAAAACATGACTAAAAGAATCACATCTCTGTTTCATTTGTTTGTGCACACAATGATATATATGTATATATATGTTCGGTTTGGGCCAAATATACTGTGCACACAGCCTGTTTTGGGATTTCAACATATTCTTTGGCTCGTCACTGGGTGTTGGGAAATTGTGTCCATTTTAAATCAGTCATGCTGAAGGCAGTATGGACTGATTAATTATTTAGATACGGTCCTTGGGAATTATGCTTGTGTAATTGAAAACCAAAGTCTAAAGCCTTGGGGAGAAGTTGTCATTCTGACATCACATCCACCTAATGCTGAACAGGCCGAGGAGCATTGCTTTTTGGGTGTGTCCACACTTGTAGTTTGGATGTCTTGGTTCATTTGGTCTAGCTTTTAAAAAGAAAACGACACTGATACATTTGGTCACGATTCGCTTTACCCTTGTGTGCTGTTGGGGTTGTTTTCATCCACTCTGGCCTGATTTTGAGTCTCAATTTGGCCACAACTTTCTCTGTTTCAGCAAATAGAATGATTTTTGGTGACAAATCTTATTTTGAGAAAATGCTTTGAAATGATTTTTTTTTTTAACAAAAACTAAATAAAAACACTCTGGGCAAATTTACTACTCTTTAGTTGTTTGTGGCAGTTTTTGCCCCATTGACTTCATTATAAATAAATGTTTTGATTGCAAAGCCATGACACCATGTAATAATGCATTCTTGTTTGTTGCTGGTTTTCTCTGTTAGAAAAAAGGTAAAATGTGTAATTTTTACTGCTGATCAAAAAAAACAACTTTCTGGCTTAAAATGATATGGTTATATGGAGTATAGTGTGTGAGTGAGACCTCTGCACACTTCATATATTTGAGAAAATAAAATAAGCAGCTCAGCTTTCAGAACATAGTAAGTGTATCTATGCTTGCACACTATAATTTGTTGTTTTACTCCACAGAACTCCATATAAAAGTCTGAAACTTTTTTTGGACAGGCCTATCTTAAGGGTAAATGCTGCCAACTGATGATCAACAGCACCAACAAAAGACACCAACAATTAAGAATGTATGACTATTTGATGTCATGGCTTTGCAATAAAAAATGGTGTTATAATGGCAGTCAATTGGGCAAAAACAGCAACGAACACAACAACAAAAGGGTAGTCAATTTGAACAGTACTCAAGGGTTAATGTTTACACACAAAAAAAGGGGCTTTTATGGCCATTGGCTAAATGCACACCTTGTATGTGCATATACGATGATGATGATGATATAAATATATTTTATGCCGAGTTCACACTTAGCTCTGATTTTTACTCGCTAACATGTTTTGTGAAATAGGAGACAAATACCTGAAATCAGAGGCAAATTGGTGTTTGTTTACGCGAGTGAATTATCAAAGATGCTATCTGAGAGAATATATTAGCATAAAATATTTGCCATGACAAATATCTGGACCTGTCTGTGAAATCTTCCAAATCCTGCTGTGTGAAATGAGTTCTGACTGAAAAACACATTGGTGATGACTAGGCCCAGACTGAATCTGCGGACATTTTGTTATTTCTGCTGAGAATTTCTGCGGAGAATAACTAAAAACTTAATTCATGAAATAAAAAAAATATCTTTAAAATTTTTATTTAATGTTTACAATTCAAATCCATCTAGATCCACTTATTTGGTAAACAAAGCAAGTCTCTTATATAATAGATGTACTAAAAGACAGAAAATATTACATTACAAACTGTATTGTAAACAAATCAAATGAACACTTTCATATTAGTCAATATTATTACTGAAATGAATTTAAAAACTGAATAAATGTAAATTTACACACATTTACACAAGTAAATAAATAGGCTCAATGATGGGCTAAAAATCTACGGATTTTTGCGTGCGCAGATTCCGTGTGGGCCTAGTGATGACCTAGAGCAGAGAGCAAGATACAGGGCAGCGGGAAGTTTTTATTTATTTATGAGAGTTACAAAAACATTCAATTAAACAAAGCAGAAACATTTGTTTTAACATATTGTAGTATAGAGTTTTGGGCCTCCTAATCTCAACTGATCTCAGGCGAGAGATCTTGAGTTATTTCCTAATCACTTATCGTATTAGTTTGAGAGCCAGACAAATTGTAAACGATTGTTTTTAGTGTAGTAATGCAACGTGTGATCCACCGTGCAGTGTAAAAACAACTGTGAACTCTAAAAATCATGCAGTGTGAACTTAGCATTACAGAAATCAAACCGCAAGCTTTACATGAGCTTCACGTGGCTAATATCACATTAAAATAATGTGGAACACATCTGAAACATGGTCTTGAAACATTTTCATTCATTCATTCATTTTCTTTTCGGCTTAGTCCTTTTATTAATCTGGGGTCGCCACAGCGAAATGAACCGCCAACTTATCCAGCATATGTTTTACGCAGCGGATGCCCTTCCAGCTGCAGCCCATCACTGGGAAACATCCATACACACTCATTCACACACATACACTACGGACAATTTAGCTTACCTAATTCACCTATACCGCATGTCTTTGGAATTGTGGGGGAAACCGGAGCACCCGGAGGAAACCCACGCAAACACGGGGAGAACATGCAAACTCCACACAGAAATGCCAACTGACCCAGCCGGGGCTCGAACCAGCGACCTTCTTGCTGTGAGGCGTTTGTGCTACCCACTGCGCCACCGTGCTGCCCGAAACATTTTCTTATGTAGCAAATATTTGTTCACAGTAAAATGTTAGTTTTATAAAATAGGACACAAATGTACACAAAGATTAAACAAAGATCTGCTTGATGATGTGGTTCTTATGCACGAATTGTACAGTAATGGGTGATACAGTGTCTATGAAGAGAAAATAAATGCTTCAGTATGCTGTACTTTTTATGGTTGTATCTTGTGACATCAAAGCCTCGTTTACACACTTTGAATCTCTGATATTTGAAACGAGATTCATCATAAAGGTTTGGAAAGTTGATGAAGCAATGCTTCAAACGCAGCCATCACCAGTGAACACGCTTTCAGTTTCAGCTGGGCTCTAAAAAGCGCAGGTCTGAAGACACAGATGTGTATTTTTTCACTCAGCTTAATTACTTGTAATGATTGTAAACATATGAGCGCTGTATGTGAAGGTTAGGACTTGGCAATGGCGCTGGCTTTACTCTCGAAGCCAACTTTAAGTAATTGGTCTACACATTCCAAATCCCTTAAACTTCACTAGAGGGTGGAGGCCCAAATTATATCAAGTTTGTTGCAACAATGCAGACTTAAACAGAACGGGAATGAGAACGTCTCTATAGCAACGCTGCAATCGGAGAAGTCAAACAAAGCCGTCGTGAGTTCATACCCCATATGGTTTCATTTAAGAGAAAGCAGTGTTTTCCACAAAGGTTCATAATTTACTTTCATAAGCCATTACTGTGATAAGCTACACCTACACGCCGTCTGAAACGGACCGCTCATTTTCATTTCAGGGTATGTGGATGTCAGTTATAATGGAGCACAGCTGACAATCTCCTATTCCCAACCGTCTCTGCAACTATTGTGTTAAACATGTTGGGAGGATTCTTGCTGAATGTTTCACACTGGAGGTGGAGATGCTTCATAGCCAAACAGGATGTCATATCCTGCTTTGGGGGACAGGAAATCTTGTCGCTGGATAGAGACTAAAAAAAGCTTTTAGGATCATTCTCAGGAAGATTTTAAAAGCCTGCCACGCAACCAGATATACTGCAGATAAGTTGTAGCAGACCCTCATCTGGAAAACAGCCTTGAGTCATTAAAAAAAAAAAAAATGGGCACAGGATGCAAATATCCTGGAAGAAATTCCATATGTCAAAACCAGTTCTGTGTGTAATTTATTTATTTAAAATGCCCCCTGGGGTTTCTCTGGCATCGTTCTTAGAAGGTAAACAATCTCCATATAGCATTTATCCTCATTTCAAAACCAAAAAATGGGTTTAACAGAGTACATTTCCTCAATGCCCATGGTGTTTGACCCATAAGCAAGACTTCTTGTGTAGGAGCAAGTAATACGCATACGCAGTCTTCAGCTTACTTAGCAAGCATAAAACACCTTCATGAATCCACAGACTGACACGTTCAAATGGCGATAACACAACTGTAGAATAAAAAATGCTTGATTTAAAAATACATGCATAAGGAGTTTTGGTTCGATTAGATTCAAACAGATGTCCTGTTACTTGAGTTCTCCGCAGTCTGTAATGGCAATCTTCTTCACAGTTCCTCCATCATGCAGGCCATAGGACTCCATCAGAGAAACCGTCTCCATCCCCTCTTTGACCTGTCCAAACACAACATGCTTCCCATCCAGCCTGAAATAAAATGACACGAACATCATTTCAAAGCAAAAGTAAAATCGAGGTAATCCTCAACAGCTTACCATTCTGTTTTTGCAGTGCAGATGAAAAACTGAGATCCATTTGTGTTTGGCCCAGAGTTAGCCATTGACAAAATACCTACAAGAAAAAGAGCAAAAAAAAAATCAGACCACCTTCTGCGTTACTACATGCTTTTTACAGGCAAATTTGTCACTTTAAATCATTTAATGATATAGAGATCTAACAATCAACAGTTCCACAATAACAAGCAGAAAAGAAGTTTTACAAAGCAGCAGGAGGTACTGGATGAAACGCAACATCTGGGTTGGGTAAGTTACGGCTCTCTACTACAATTACATCCAGTCATGTATTACACAACCCAACACTATTTGCCCATATTCATCTATCAAGACGGTTTGTGGTGTAGGATCCCCCTGGCACCAAAAAAGTGCATTGGGATACGCTGGCTTTTGGAAAGTAGGTCATTTGTTTAAAGATTACAAAATCAGTTCCTGCAATTGAGGGAGCCCTACCGCCACCTTGTGGACTCATTCAGATGTGCACCTGCAGTTTTGACAAATTGTGCATTTTGACAAATTGTGCTGAATTAGATCCCAGAGGAACTCAATAGAGTAGATACTCATTCAAATGTACTCTCAGATTTTTACAGAAATCAACTTTACCTACATTGACAGTTTCAGATTAATTATTATTATTATTTGTTTTGATCATTTATACTGATATTTGTAACACATTCATGTTTGTTTATTTATTACCCATCATTAACTTATGGCTATTTCATGGCAAGATCAATACAGCTTAAAACATATTACATAATAACAGCACCTTCATTCATCAAAAAGGGATTATAAAAACCCCCCACTTAAAACCATATTTAATGTTTTAATGTAAAATTTGGTTATATTGTGATATATCATTAATGACGGGTAGCGCGGTGGCGCAGAGGGAAGCGCTGTCGCCTCACAGCAAGAAGGTCGCTGGTTCGAACCTCAGCTGGGTCAGTTTGCATTTCTGTATGGAGTTTGCATGTTCTCCCCGTGTTGCTGTGGGTTTCCTCCGGGTGCTCCGGTCATGCACTATAGGTGAATCAGGTAGGCTAAATTGTCCGTAGTGTACAGTTGTGGCCAAAAGTTTTGAGAATTACATAAATATTGGAAATTGGAAAAGTTGCTGCTTAAGTTTTTCTGAAAAAGAAGGGCCAACACTGCAAATAATGACTCTTTGCATAAATGTCATGTAATTGTCGATAAAAGCCTTTGAAACGTATGAAGTGCTTGTATTTGTATTTCAGTACATCACAGAAACAACTGAAACAAAGATCTAAAAGCAGTTTAGCAGCAAACTTTGTGAAAGCTAATATTTGAGTCATTCTCAAAACCTTTGGCCACGACTGTATATACTAGATGCTGAATTAGTTACTCTAGGTTTGATCTATTGAAAAACTATGCACCACCAATGTGTAACCACTGTCAAGCCTCCCTCACCATAAAAACATATTGTGTTAGAATTTGAAAGATTTCTAGACAAGGATTTTATACAGAGAGTAGTTTGATGGGTGTTTTTATAAACATCTCTCCAGAAAGAGTTTGAAGTCATTAATCATTCATTCATTTTCTTTTCGGCTTAGTCCCTTTGTTAATCTGGGGTCACCACAGCGGAATAAACTGCCAACTGAATGCAGTGGATGCCCTTCCAGCCGCAACCCATCACTGAGAAACACCCCATACACTCTCATTCACACACATACAGTTGTGGCCAAAGGTTTTAAGAAAGACACAAATATTAGTTTTCACAAAGTTTGCTGCTAAACTGCTTTTAGATTTTTGTTTCAGTTGTTTCTGTGATGTACTGAAATATTATTACAAGCACTTTATACGTTTCAAAGGCTTTTATCCACAATTACATGACATTTATGCAAAGAGTCATTATTTGCAATATTGGACCTTTTTCAGGACCTCTGCAATTCGACTGGGCATGCTCTCAATCAACTTCTGGGCCAAATCCTGACTGATAGCAACCCATTCTTTCATAATCACTTCTTGGAGTTTGTCAGAATTAGTGGGTTTTTGTTTGTCCACCTGCCTCTTGAGGATTGACCGCAAGTTCTCAATGGGATTAAGCTCTGGGGAGTTTCCAGACCATGGCCCCAAAATTTCAACGATTTGGTCCCTGAGCCACTTAGATATCACTTTTGCCTTATGGCACGGTGCTCCATCGTGCTGGAAAATGCATTGTTCTTCACCAAACTGTTGTTGGATTGTTGGAAGAAGTTGCTGTTGGAGGGTGTTTTGGTACCATTCTTTATTCATGGCTGTGTTTTTGGGCAAAATTGTGAGTGAGCCCACTCCCTTGAATGAAAAGCAACCCCACACATGAATGGTCTCAGGCTGCTTTACTGTTGGCATGACACAGGACTGATGGTAGCGCTCACCTTTTCTTCTCCGGACAAGCCTTCTTCCAGATGCCCCAAACAATCGGAAAGGGGCTTCATCTGAGAATATGACTTTGCCTCAGTCCTCAGCAGTCCATTCGGCATGGACTGAATCCTCTTTAGGAGACTATCCTGGCGTTTGCTGGACTTTCTTGGACGCCCTGAAGCCTTCTTAAGAAGAACTGAACCTCTTTCCTTGAAGTATTGATGATCCTATAAATTGTTGATTAAGGTGCAATCTTAGT
Organism: Danio choprae; assembly: GCA_903798125.1. NCBI lineage: Eukaryota > Metazoa > Chordata > Actinopteri > Cypriniformes > Danionidae > Danio > Danio choprae. The sequence continues at coordinate 11,535,182 of CAIGQW010000302.1, read as the reverse complement.
AGCCACAATATCCTTGCCTGTGAAGCCATTTTTATGCAATGCAATGATGGCTGCATGCATTTCTTTGCAGGTCACCATGGTTAACAACGGAAGAACAATGATTTCAAGCATCACCCTCCTTTTATTATGTCACCTCTGCCATTCTAACCCAATCAGCCTATATTTTTTTCAGGATTAAGTAAATTTTCATGGCAAAGAAGGACTATGCAATTCATCTGATCACTCTTAACATTCTGGAGTATATGCAAATTGCTATTATAAAAACTTATACAGCAACTTTTCCAATTTCCAATATTTATGTAATTCTCAAAACTTTTGGCCATGACTGTACAGTTTGGTTATACCTGATCTCAAAAATAACATTGGCACCACTTTATAATATGTGGCCTTAACTAATATGTACTTACATTGAAAATAATAAGTTACAATGTACTTATTGTGTAAATACACGTTCTTACATTGTACTTAAGATTGATTATATACCTGCATGTAATTACATAATTCATTCCTGTAATTACATTTTTAATTACACTGTTGACCATCCCTTAAACCTTTACTCATCCTTAACCCCACTCATACCACCACCTGTCCCTACCACTACCCGTATCCCAACTTAAGAGGACCAGAATTGTAGAACACTCCTACGAATATGAACACAGTAAGTACATTGTTTTTATTTTTTTGATGCAAGTACATAGTAGTTAAGACCACCTAATATAAAGTGGGATCATGACATTTGACATCATTAGTGTCTTTCATTTAATTTTGCACTTAAGTTTACAACTTATTTACAGTTTGAAGATAAGATTATTCATCAGCTCAACACCCCCAACCCCATACCCCAAAAACATTTATGCACAGCAATGAATCAATCCAGGAATGCATAAATATTACATAAAGCAAACAAACAAGATCTTCCATACAGGGCCAACTTTTAGTTAAGCAAATTCTGGACCGAATTAACATTAAGAGACAATATAAAAAATTGCAGATGTTTTTTTACATTCATAAATGCACATTTTGCTATTATATAATCAACTGCATTTGTGTGGTCTTTTATGCTATATTTAAATTGTACCAATTATTTCAACCAACTACTACAAACTGTTGATAAAAAAAAAAAAACGTTTTTTGAATGTAAATTATACATTCTAAACAAAACATGTAGAACATTATGACCAGAAATGTAGAATGATTACTGCTTGCATCTTAAAATTTTAATAAAATAAATGTAAATTTTTGTGCCACAAGCCTCCATTCAGTCCTGACGGTGGATCCATGAACTGTATTATTGGCTTTAACCCTCTATTATTGTGCCAGTTCATGGAAAGTAGGATACAATAGTGAGTGACATCACCTGCTCCAGTGTGTTTCAGCTTGAAATTCTCATCGTTAAATTTCTTTCCATAAATAGACTTTCCACCAGTGCCATTATGCTTAGTGAAATCTCCACCCTGTCAACAGAACATCAGTCATTAAATGGCCTTAGGACCAAAACGTTTAACTCATAAGCAATAAAAAACTGTAGCAAAATAAAAGTGACCTGACACATGAACTCTGGGATGATTCTGTGAAACACTGAACCTTTATATCCAAAACCATGCTCTCCTGTACAGAGGGCACGAAAGTTTGCTGAAAGACAAAAACCATTACATATTTGTATTATTTGTTTATCCTTATGTATTAATGTTTAGTTGTTATATTATATACTTTTATATTGTTTATTGAATATTTTCAGTTGTTTGCATGTTTTACAAGTTAGAGTAGGGTTAGGTTCTACAGTACTTAATATAAAGTCATTATAATGGATGAAGTGCATGTGTTCTTACCAACTGTTTTGGGTACAACATCAGCGAAAAGCTGCAAATAAAATACGAAAACCAGTCTTTAGAATATTTGATGATTATTAAAAATATTATTATTATTATCAACAATATTGTTGTTCGATACATTTAGACGTATCTAACATTGAAATGACTGCTAAAATAACTATATAACATTATTCATGTTATTTTCTGTCATTGGAAGACATGGCAAGAAGAAATGTATTACTATTATTTTAGACTAAGATACTATTTGCATTGTTAGATTTGTATATTAAATCGACTTTTCAGTCTCTGATTCGTTCATTTATAATTCTTTACTTACAACAA
>CAIGQW010000302.1:11507675-11526158 GCA_903798125.1 Danio choprae | reverse complement strand
TCTCTTTCTTTTTATTAATATCAGTACAGCCGTTCATTCATGTTTTATTAATTTTTTACATTTTATTTGTGGATGTTGATTTTGTAATACAAATTTGAAAACCAAACTATTTTTGTAAGAAATGTTTGTAATTTGTATGAATTATGATGGTTCTTGAAAGCAGCATGAACACTTGGCAAATGTAGTTTGTCTAGATTTAATTCACACTACTAACTACTTGCACCACATTGCCCACATTTATATACACCAGTGGTTGCAAAGTAATTATTTAAATAAATAAACCTACTCATAAGAGTATGCGATGCAGCCTATGTCTCTGAACAAATCTTTTTAGTGAATCGATTCAAAAGATTAAGTCCAACTTTATACTACTTTATTCCCTCAATATGTTTTCTTGAGGACGCCTTTTTATTAGTCTGTCAGTGGTTACAAACCAGTTCTGCTTGCTTTGTTGTCTGTGGTTGTTTTCTTGTAAAGCCTGTGGTTTTCGCAGCTATTGAAGGACACACTATATAAAAGACCAGAAAAACCGCAATCTTGTTTCATCTGAATACATATTTATTAGATAAATATTAGGATGTCACAGCATCTAACTACATACAGTTTTGCAAGACTAAAAATCACAATTAGTTTTTTGTTGGTTTTTTTCTTTCTTCTGACCAGTTTAGAATATGAAATGATTGTACAACAGAATGTACAAGCAAAGACAACTGCAACGTTTGGTGCCAATCACCTCAAGATTGTACCTCATTGTTTTTGTTTTACATTTTCCTGATCGTGATATCAAAATTGTACAAACTCTGGATTTTGGTTACAATCTTTTGGAACCGCTTCTGGCCCCTGTGTCCCTATTGTCCAATTAATTTCCCCCCCAAGGATTTTCTTCATCATCTTCTGTAGCACCTTATTAAGTACACAAGAAATGGAGCAATACACATAAGCTAAATATTACACAAATGTAAAACAAATGTGTCTTTTTTTTTTCTTTTATCTCCCCTCCCCGAATTCCTCAGTCAATGTGGTATGAGTATTTTACAAAAGTGAACAAATGCTTCGAGGTTCCACAGACACTAACAAACACAGATTCATTTTACCCAATTTAGATTCTGATGGGAGGATGCAAGCTTTACAAATTCTAAATACACAATGCACATTCCCCTGGGGAAAATGAATACATTTCTGTTAACGTGTCTCTATTTATCATTTACATATGTACATGCATCCCTAATGTGCCCCTTCCCCCTTTTTCCTTCGATCCTCTCTGAACCCTGAACATACACACACACACACACACACATACACACGCACACGCGCACACATCGTCCAGTTGGTTCAAGGCTTTGTGTTCCTGCCATGGTGCCCACTGTCTCCTCAACGACTGTACATCGATAGCACAGTTTAAAGTTCAGTTTATGCCTATTTGTGTCTACAAAGTGGGAACGAGCATGTGGCAGTGCATCTTTGAAAAAGGATATACAAGTGAACAACAGACAAGAGTTCCAAGTGTTTCAATTGTCGACGACAAACATCATTTTTTTGTACATAATTCTACACCAAGAAGAACAGAAGAAAACAAACAAACTAGAAACGTAATATTGCAAGTCATACAAAATAACTTAAAACCCAAAAACGCATCTCAAGTTAAAATACAACCGTAGCTCTTCAACAGTCTTTGAGAATGATGAAATGTCATTATTATAATATCATAAATACTGAGAAACTATTTGTGAGGGTCATTTTGATTTAAAAGCAAAAAAATAATAATAAATTGACTGAGCTGCTGTTATAAAGGTTTTACAGAGCACTTGTTGATGCATCGATGGGTGTTGTTGAGATAGCTTAATCATGTAAATGAATTCAAAAGAACAATCTATATATATATAAGATATCCTAAAAACACTTTCTTCATTGTTTGCTGTAGAATTACCGTGTAAACAAAATGATAAAAGTGGGACAAATTACACATTTCAATCAAATTCAATTGGGAAATGGTCTCTTTAAAACCGCTTTGGGCCACCTTCTCAAATCAGGGTGCATAACTTTGGTAATCTATGGACATCTTGTGAAAAATGTACATATTTTGTACATATATTAGAAAAGAACACAATTATATGAGCAATAAATTGTGCATTATAAAATAAAACATTACCATGACAGTTCATGAATAAAAGGCTGAATTAAAAACAAGAGATGAGATTGGCAACAGTGAGTGTTTTAACATCATATGCAGTTTGTGGGGTACAAACACTGAGGGCCTAAAATAACCAAGCCTCATGCATGACAGAGATGACACAAAACTGACTGACTACCCTTCCAAATTGCTTTCTTCTTTTACTGCGACCGCCAATGTGAAGAGTCCAATCTGTCGGAAGATGTTGTGGATACAGAAATGTTTGCGATCCTGTCTCGAGAAGGAAACGAACTGAGCATTTGTTTAACACATGACGCATATGTCTGAAAGTGCTGGACATATGAATCACGTCGAGGCTCAAAGCTGCGTTCTGAGCATTTGGAGGACTTTTCGCAGGACTCCCATCGCTAGTCTCTGGGATGGGAGGATTAGATGGTTCCTGTGGTTGAGAGATGAGCTTTTCTTCCCTTTTGTTGTCTCCTTTACAGGCTTCCAGGTGCAGTTTGACGCATTCTCTTGTGCTTTTTTTTTGTTTTGTTTTTTGACGGAGATGGACAGACAAACAGCGCGGACGCATCCAGCGGACGAGGATTTGGGAAGCCGTGGTGGTAGAGCTTGGAAGAACAGACCTTCAAGAGATTGCAGACACACAGAGGCCGGTACAGGAAGAAATATATATATTTATATATTTATATATCTGTTTTCTATTCAGGTCTTTTTTTCACAAAAGGAAAAAAATCTGAATTAAAAATGCTACAATACTTTCCTAGTGAGCGCACACGCAGTTCTGTGTGACGTATTCGTATGAACTGGTTATAGCTGCACATGTATTTCCAATAGTATTGAAAGATATCACTTTAGTGCCAACCAACATGGCTGCCATATATGCGTGGAAAAGGTTGCTTGTAAAAGAGTGAGATTATTTACAGGAGGAAGAGGCAATAGGATGGCTGTTTCCTGTTTGCAAAGTACAGAGTCAGTCTTCAGGTGCCTCTCCATTCCTGACAGCCAAACTATACGAGGGCCTGTGGGAAAAGGCTGACCGGAGGAAGTCAGTTGTTCTCAAAGAGGGAAAGCAGATCGTCGTTGCTGCTGCTCGGGAGGTCCGGAGGGTCTAAATATGACAGCAGCTCGTCTGGGTTCGCCAGTTCTGGAAGAAGCTGCGGAGAATAGGACACATAGACGTTTAGCATCTACAAAATGCTCAAGAGTAGGGTCACAAATAAAAATACTTTGGACTCATCATTATCGTTGAGATTATAGTGAGAATTGATGAGGGACAACTTAATTTTATTCATCTAATAACTGGGTAAAAAATGGCCACATTAAATCTGCCAAAAGCTGATATTATTTGAGCTGTAAAGATGTTTAAATATTAATTTATACAGTCGTTTGACGGTTTATAGGATAAAAGGGTTAGTTCACCCTAAACAAAAGTGCTGTCATGATTTACTCACTCTCAGGTTGTTCCAAACCCATAAGACTTTAATCATTGGAACGTTATTAGAGATATTTGTCCCTCTATTTGAAGCCTATTCAGTAAAAAATTGCACACCCGTCAAAGCAGGAATAAAATAGGGTCACATGGGAGGAGTGTTAGGAGGTCCTTGGAATTTGCTTGGGGGAATTGATAATTGAACTACTAAAGTACAATTAGTATTTTACCCACATCAAATCAAGTCTCTTGAAGAAAAATAATCATTTAATATGATGAACAAATCTCATTGTATCCATGAACACAAAATTCTCATTGTTTCTTGAGAAACCCAAATGTGCTCATTTGATGAGTATGAACCTCAATGTTTTTTAATGATGAAACACTGCTTCGGAATATGTGGATTAAATCACTCTATACATTCTGATGTTTTGAAGTGCCAGAGTTTTGGGTTAACAGATTTTCAATGGTGCGACAGAAATCTCTCAGATCTTATTAAAAATATCATATGCGTTTCAAAGATAACAATTTTGAGGATGAATAAATGATGACAATTTTCAATTTGGGGTGAACTAACCCTTTAAGTTGTCAAAGCATCACAGTTGGACATACCATATAGTCCTGAATATAACTTTACAAAGATTTTTTTTTTTGTGGTAGTCAACATTGTGCCAATTATGCTTCCGCCACCTATGCTAAATCTGGAACATTGCTTTAATCAGAATGTCTAGGAAACACGCAGAGCTTTGAATCATGAGGAAAGCAAGATGCTCGCATGATTGAGCAAGAAATGTTAGTAGCGCGTGATCCAGAAACCATACTCACGTCCAGAGAAGGCTCAGGCATGTCGGTGGGCCCTTGTCCACCAGGCTGGCCATCGGCAGAGTGGTTGAAGCTCATGTCGGGATGCGGGTGAGTGTTTTGGCTGGGCTGCTGTTGGGACGGGGGCTGGCGAGGGGGCTGGGATGATGGGGGGCCGCTGTGATGCAATGGCTGAGCTGATTGGCTGTTGGGGTGGGGGGACGCGTGCATGCCTGGCTGCATGGAAGCATGGGATTGATCAGCGCTCACAGGATGAGGCATCTGCGGAGGGAGGACAGAGGAGCGATAAGGCGATAAATGTGTAACTTTTTGATTAAGTGGCTAATTCGTAACTTCTACTTTGTACATTTTAGTATGATTTGCTCATCCCTCAATGACGGTTGGGTTTAGAGTTGGGCTTTTTAGAAATCGTACATGTTCATACAAATTAAATCATATGAATTTATACAAATTAGTCACTTTTCTGACAATATGTAAAACAGTTATGTTTCCTCCTGAGATTGAGCTGATTATGCAGAGCTCAAAAACATTGCGAGATAGTAAATGTGCATACACACTATTAATAAAAAGTCATTTTCCAGTAAGCCAACTGGAGCCTTTGAATATTTCTGTGGATAATAGAAGACCCTGTTGTCAAAGAAAATTTAGAATGGCTGTATATTAGATATGCATTTCCCAATGTAGTTTTTATTTTATTTTAAGAGTAAAATAGTTCATTTATGGGTTTTTTTATCTTTCAGGTTTGAAATGAGGACAAAATGAGGTTAACATTACTCTTAGCAACTATAGCCAACTTAATGGAAAGAACCCTATACTATTATATAGTATTTATAGAATGGAAATATGGGAATTTTCCTGCAAAATTATTTCTGAAATTTGAACCAGGTTTGTAGCAAACTAAGAATACAAGCTACTTTTCTGTTATTAGTACTGTAACTAATGTTAAATGATTGTACTAGAGTTAGGTGGCTCCGATTTTCTTTTGAATTTTTCAATTTGTTTTGCATTAACTTATATTTTAGGAATACTTTAAACGTGCAATATATTATACATATTTTTTCAATTAAAATGCTGTTTATTTAAATGACATCATTCTGTAGGTCTTTTTAAAAAAAGAACTGGTAACTTGTTTTGCCACGGGAATCATAAAAAACAAAAAAACAAAAACAAATGATACCCAACCATGGTCAAATACTGATGCTTGTTGCTTGATGTGACCTACCGTATCAGGCATGCCATGGGCGAGGGGCTTGTCGGGACCCATGAGGCTGTTGGGCACGTCTGGTGGATGTGAGAGCTGGGGTCCGTGCATGAAGTCATTCATGGGAGCTCCGCCACCAGAGTTACTGTGGGGAAAGTCAAAGTTTCCATGGCCCTGGTAACTATTGCCTGATGCACAAAACAGAGAAACAGCAATGAGGAGCAATGACCTCAGCAATGCAGAGACAAAGAGATTTAGACAGCTTGGACGGCAAATCAGCCCATTAAAAGCTCACAATCATTAAGCTCTTCTGACTGTTCGTATGACTGCAGGGGAAAAAATTAAACGTGCTTAAACAGAGGAGCTTGTAAAACACTAAAGAGTATTTTATGAGGCAGACGGAGAGGAAAGAAAGCACTGATCGGGAGCTGACCTCTACCTTGGCCCCCATATTCTCCATTGTTTCCTCCATGCTGAGGGGGGAGCGGGGTGTAGGGCGAAGGGCCGGGACCCAGCTGGGCGATCATATCCATCACATTAGGCATGATCATTTGACTGGGACTCATGGTTTTAAAACGCTTGGCCAGAGGGCCATCTGGGTCTTCCTTTATATGAATGTCCGACTTTATGGGCACCGGCCTCCAACTACACGTAGGGTCGATGTTGACCTCTTCAAACTCCGAACTGCAAGAACGGGACAACATTTATGACTGTTAATTTCTGCATGCTTATGATTGTTAAATGCATTTTTATAGATCTCGCAAAAACTAAATTGCGTGAATAATAAACTTACTTTTGAATGGCATTGAGAATTCCCCACATGTACTGATCCACCTCCAGGCCTTCCAATAACGCAGTTTTACTGGGGACAGACAGAAACGTATAAAACACATGGCCAAGAGGAACAGCGTATCACATTTATTCGGCTGCACAAAACAGGTCTGGTTGTAGTTTGCAACATACTTGCATACAGGACATCGCCACGTTCCTCTCTCACAGTTCAGCTGCAGATACGACTCCAAGTCAAAGCACTGCAATAGAAAATGAACGCAAAGATATAGATGTCAGACATCTAAATAATTTATATACATCAAAAGCATATTAAATGTAAGTAAATTGTCAACTTTAATGTTTACAATAATAAATACATGTGAACTAAAGTTCCAACATAATTTACCATAATAAATATGTATAGGCAAAAATAGACTATAGAAATATATAAAAGATTATACAATCAGATACACAGGTAAATGTAATTACATTATTAATCTAAATCCCCATGGTCACATAGGATTTAGTAATTATTACAATTATTACACTAAATCGTATTCATGTCTCAGTAAAAAAAAAAAAAAAAACTTCATATTTGTATATACTCTTTATGATCTTGTATTTTAAGGCATAGTTTATCAAAAAATTGTAAACCTGTAACTATTGACTTCCATTGTTTTTCTTATCATGGATGTCAATGGTTACAGGTTTTCAGTTTTCTTCAGAATATCTTCTTTTGTGTCTTCATTTTCGGGTGAACTATCCCTTTAAGTCACAAACATGTAAATAACTGAACAATACAATCTAAAAATCAAGCAATTACTAAACATATTGTACTTTTTTTGCCATCATATAATATGACCATTTACCATTATCAGTCAAAGTAAATATTTTAGTTCCAAAAGGTTAGGCTCACAAATTCTTTTATCATCATTTATCATTTATGTATCATTTTCATACAGGAAATTTACCATCAGATTTCTCCCTATTTTAGATGAGCTTCAGCAATCCGTACCTGCACATGTTTACAGTCGTGTCCCCTGGCAGGAAGCTGGATCCGTCGGAATGTGATTGGACACTTGAGGGACACTTTGATGGCTGTCTGCTCTACTCCATCCTCTCCATTAAGCGTGGTGTTCCCAGTGGACGCTGCTACACTACTGAAGTTTCTTTTAACTGCAGCAAAACAGACAGCAGACATTGTAAAGATTAGAGGTTGATGAAGAAGATAATGCAGAGTGACAGACATCAGCAGCTCCCAAAGAACACGGAGTCTACTTACTTTTAGTAATGCAGTGTTCGGCGGGAAGAAGCCTCTTCTTCAGGAGCCCCTGCAGGACTGATCTGACCGACGGCCTGTGCACCAGCTGAAGCACGAACAAGTGCGACTGCAACAAGACCACCATCAAACAACAGTTCTTCACCACAGAATATCCATCACATGATACACTATCTGCGCATTCGGCTTTCAGACGGGGGAAGCATAAAACTGATACCAGCAAATGTAGAACAGAAGCCGCTTCAAATCAGCGTTATCTGATTTGGTATCACACGCTGTATAACAGCTCTCTGACACGGCCGTTAAATGACAGACTATACATTATTGAATACTCACACAACAACAGGCTGTGACTGTGATCTGGATGGTGTTTCTCCCAGGCTGACAAACATGCTTTAGGTGCAGGGGTTTGTGCGATGTTTTATTGTCACCCCTCTCGATGGTGAGCGGTGTGGCGTTCACGCTGACTTGGACGGATGCGGGCCAGTTGGTGTTCATTTGTCGGTCCTCGTGATGATAGCATTTAAACTGCAGCTCCAGATCAGATCTGTAGGATATGCAGAAAATGTTTTTCAATGTTCACTCAAAGATGTTCTGACTCTTTTTTTTTTCTATTCTACAAATGTTTTTTGGAAAAACTTTCAGTGGAAAAAAAGGTTTGTTTTTGTTTTGCACTACAATATTGCATTTATTAAAAGTAAATAGTGATAAGAGTGTAAATTACAAAAATTCATTCATTTTACTTTAGCTTAGTCTTTTATTTATCAGGGGTGGAGACAATCGCCAACTATTCCAGCATATGTTTTACACAGCGGATGCCCTTCCAGCCATAACCCAGTACTGGGAAACACCCATACACTTATTCACACACACACACACACACACACACACACACACACACACACACACACACTCATACACTACTATAGACCCTTTTCACAAGCCTGTTATGACGCATTTAACAGTCATTTTTAACATTTATATGTATTTATGAATGTATTAAATCATCTTTGCATCAAATTACAAAAAACTAATTACCGCTTGTGCGAGGTGTTTTTTAATGCAGCGTCTATGGGGCTGAGAGTAAATTTGACTTGGGACTTGAACCAGTGACCTTCTTGCTGTGAGGCGACAGTGCTTACCACTGAGCCACTGTACCGCCTCATTAAGATAGCATGTGATATTAAATATTATATAGACTATTTAAAAGTAAAAAAAAAAAAAAAATGAAGAGTTCAGATGCAAAAACCTTTCAAGTGCTATATGAAATGTTCTAAAATGATCATTTTTCTCAGGCTCGTGTGTAGGTTCAGTCATTTCATTTTTATGACAAAGAATAGTGTTTTTTCATTGCCTTTAAAGTGAAATAACTGAGCATTAACACTTGACGCTGAGAAAAATGCTAATTAGATGAAAAATTCAGATGGTTTTTGTATTTGGTTTAAGGTTTAAGTCTTTAAATATGTTTATTCAGTAAAAATGTAATAAACTGGTCAAAACAGACAGTAAAAACATTTTAACCGTTACAAAATGTATTGTATATCGTATTATAAATGACCTCTGTCCTTCAAAATGTCCAATTCATTATAAAAAAATACAAGCAGCAGTATGGTTATCCTCAAATCTCCTTGAGCAAATGTAAATGTATGTTAAGCAATATGGAAGTGTGTAATATTTGTGTGAAAAATCTTGCTGTCTCTGTGGATGTATAGTTGAAGTCAAAATTATTAGCCCTCCTGTGAGTTTTTTTTCTTTTTGAAATATTTCCCAAATGATGTTTAACAGAGCATGCAAGCATTTCCTATATTTTTTTTCTTCTGGAGAAAGCCTTATTGGTTTTTAATTTGGCTGGAATAAAAGCAGTTTTTATTTTTTTTTAAATACCATATTAAGGTCAATATTATTATCCCCCTTAAGCAATTTTTTTTTTTCCGATTGTCTACACAATGACTTGCCTAATTACCCTAACTTGCCTAATTAACCCAGTTTTAAGCCATTAAATTGCACTTTAAGCTAATACTAGTATCTTGAAAAGTATCTAGTAAAATATTATGTACTGTCATCATTGCAAAGATAAAAGAAATCAGTTATCAAACCTATTATGTTTAGAAAAAATCTTTCCCTTAAACAGATATAGGGGGAAAATATACAGGGAGGCTAATAATTCAGGAGGGCTAATAATTCTGACTTATAACTGTACATATTCAAAAATATAGTAAATAAAATGTTTAAAATGCACACATTGCATACCTCCACATAAGCGTCTGGTGGACGGAGGGCCGCAGATGGAAGACGTGGTTACTGACGGCCAGGTTGTGCTCCAATCTGAAAGGCTCCAGCACCACTCCATCCCTCACAGGGAAAGTCAGTCGAAGCTCCTCATTGGGATTGTCTACAGAAACAAATATTGAGATTAGATGAATTCCTAATCTTCTCATGTAGACTACAGTATCAATGTGCAGGAGGCTTTCAAGTTTGGCTTTCACTTCACCTAGTTTCACCCTTTCCCACCGAAGCACATATATTATGAATGAGCTCTGAGTGGATGTAAAAAATGCATGAATCACAGATAAATGTGCAATGGGACTTTTCTCCCCCTCTCAGCTGCAGGTGGCGGATCAAAGGGGTTTCGCTGGTTTATTCTGATAGACTGTGACCGGGCTTGTAATACGGACAGAGTGGAGATCAATGCAATGAAACGGTTACAGTGTGGATCCTTTTGAGGGACTCACTTGGAGGCGGAGGCAGAGACGTCATGTTTGGCTTCATGTCTGGAGGAAACGGGGGCTTGACATCCTGACTGGGTGACAGGTATGGAGGGATACTACTTCCTGGAGTCATGGGCGGCGTGGGGTTTCCAGGAACTGGCGAGTGTGGGTAGTTCACCACCTGCCGAGGAGGCTTCAGACAAAGAGACACACCATTACTAAATACAACTGCTACATATTCTCTGGACCTGAACATACTGTATTATTACAAATGAAAATAAGCACATACACAACAAATAATATTTCACTACCTACCCCATTTCCTTGACTATAGCCATAACCACCTCCAGAGAAATTGTTGTTCTGACCATTAAACGGCTCTTGCTGAAATTGAAATGAGCAGAGAGATTGTAAACAAGATACTAAGACAGTTGCTAATAACAATAAAAGTACATTTGAAAAGCCAAGCAAACTATAGAAATTAAACTGTTGTATAGCATTCCAGCTTCCAAAATCAGATTTAGTTTGAAAAAAAAAATTTTTCTTTCCCCATGGCTTTAAACAGAATGTGGCCTTTTTAATTTAAAAACCAAGCAAAGTCAGTTTACCTTATAATACTGGCCCATGGGTACCCCTGTTGGGGGGTATTGACCAGTGCTCTGTTGTCCTGGCATCCTCTGCCCAGGATAATTGGGTGAAGGAAGTGGTCTAGAAGCGTTTGGGTTAGGGTACTGCCCTTGCTGGTTGGGAAACTGGCCATTGGGTCCAAACTGCTGGCCTCCATAGTTAGGCTGTGAAACACAACAATTGTTTTATCAACTCAATTAGCCAATAGCAAAATGCCCACTGAAAGTCCAGTTGAACCAGTGGTGGTCTTACCTCTCCTGGATAGGGCCTTTTAGTGCCCTGCATGGGCATGGACTGAGGTCTGGGTCCGGGGTAACCCTGTTGAGGCATCCTTTGGCCATGGCTACCAAAGGGCCCCATGCCTGGGCCTCTGGGCTGGTTCATACCCATTGGTGGGCCGCTCATGTTGGAGCTATTCATTCCACCACCCATAGCAGCTGGGTTTATGCCTCCTGCCATGGACGGGGGTCCACGAGGACCTGGCTGGTTCATGAACTGGCTGTTGTAACCTTGCGTAGGCCCCATCTGGAACGAGGAACAGACCTGCGGAGAAGGCCAATGGCAATTCAGATGAATAAGTGGACTCATTTAGAAATCCAGGATAGGATAAGATGCCAAAACTAGAGATACCAACCTGGTTATACTGGTTCATGTCTTTGTTGGTCTCTTGCAGAGCCGCCACAGTAGCTGTAGCAGTGGCTGTTGCTGTAGCGGCGGCGGCAGCGACTGCAGCAGCGGCGGCGGCAGCAGCAGGTTGAGTAAAATCAGAAGGCGGTCGTGTATGAGGGGGCATGCCTATACCACTCGGTGCATTGGGCCCGCCTGGGTAACTGAGTAGATGGAATATAACACATAAATGCCTATATCTTAACTGACAGAGACAGAAATGTATGTTTATTGGAACAGCACAGAAATATTTCCTGGATTTGCACTTGGCACAGCCAGAAGGTGATATCATCCCTTTCGAGAAAAACATCCTTGAACTGAGTGTTGGCTTGGCTTTAAAACCTTGTGTCAAGTATCACTAATGGGAGACTCTTCTATAGCTTATTGAATCTCCCAGAGTGATGCAAAGCAACTTTGTCAAACAACTTCCCATCATCCAAGCTTGAAACTTCTTGAAACATTACCTTCCCCCAAAGCCGCCTCCTCCCGGGTGACCTGGACGCCCATACATGCTTTGCTGCATGTAGGCCTGGTTGGATCCCCCTTTGGTTGAAAACTGTTGTTGTTGGCCTGGGAACTGAGGTGAGTTAATCCCTGGGTTGTTGGCTGACATACCCGACCCTAGTGCATTGCCTCCAGGGTTCATGGGATTGTTGGTATTGGCCATAGGGTTACCCAATACCTAGATCAAAAGCAACATCTGCTGTAAGATCAATGTTATCAGTGTCACAGTTGTCATTTAGTAACACTGTATGTCTGACTCACCTGACTTTGTGATGTATTGGTAACTCCCCAAACCGTCGTAACCACCGACAATGATCCCGGGGCCTGGTTGGCGTTTTGTTGCCAGGGAACGCTGTCATATGGAAAGGACCCATCACTACAAAACAGTGTTCAAACAGTCATGTCAGAGATCAGTTGCATCAAACACGCATTGGGAAAAAGTAAAGCTGGCTTTGACACTCCCCAACAGAGAAAGTGCTCCCTTCTGACTGCAGGACATTTGTTTTTCCATGACAATTAAGTTGTAATGTTTGTGTAAGAGGCCAATCGCCAGCCCTGGAGCACAAAATGTTCCGTAAAAAAAAAAAAAAATCACTAAGCTAGTGAATCTCCTTAACCTTACACCTATCTCTAGCACAGTAATGTTTTCTCTGGCAATGCTTTAAAGAATACCAATGTACCTAGAGAGTAATGTTACATTTTCAAGTTTTTATCTGCCTTTGTTTGGAACGTTGTGAGAATTAGTGATATCTGCAGTGATGTCGTCATGTTTACAGAGCTGTTAATGAAATGGCTTCTTGGAAAAGCCTAGCATTCATGATCACATGGCATATAAGAACAAACAACTCTGTGCTGGTTGAGTGCACTAGGACTTCATTTTAAGAGGACATTCTGAGAAAGCAGGAAGGGGCAAGACTTCTGTGAGTTTTAACAGTGCTGGAATGGTACCGTGAGCAACAGGGTAAGGGTAGGGTGGAGTTTTGTCTGGGTACTGACCCATGTGAGAGCGAGGGCTTCATGGAGTTCATGGGTGGCTGCAAGGGTACTTTGCCCTGGGGATCACTCTGACGATTCTTCTGATGCCGCAACAAGAGCAGCCGTCCCAGCTCCTCGCACCAGGACGATAGGAGAGCTGGAGGAAGAAACAAACAGAGAGAACGGCAGATCAGCAAAGACCTTTGGCAAGGAGACCATGCACATTTTTAGCTAAACCGCAATCTTGCTCATTTAAAACTCACTCCCATGATGGCAAATTGGTTGTTTCTAAACTGTTCTGACTTTTTTTGTGTGTGCTACTATGCAGCTGGAAGCATATTCTACAGGTTCATCTTTTAATCTAAGGGACTGTTTACACAACAAAGTTTTCAGCCAAAAATGGGAAACTTTTTATGCATTTTACCTATTCATTTACATGACAATTAAGTTTTTAAGACTAAAAATAGGTCTCAAAGAAGATGTTTTTTGAAAATGGCACTGTTGTGTCAGTGTAAACACCTGAAAAAGAGAGTCATTGAAAACGATTCTACATTAGCGCCAACTGCACATCATCACTTACCTACAGGTACTGTTTACTAAGGAGACAGTGCCAAATACTGACCTTTACTATGTAATACAGCAGTTTTATTTGTTTTCACCAATGTGTAAACATTGATCATTTTCAAAACGTTGTCATGTAAACGTGAAACAGGAAAAACATTCCTGTTTTTGGCTACAGCATTACCGTGTAAACGGAGCATAAATCTATGGAATGTGGCATCTGTTTTAGCATAAATCATAAAACTGATAGCACTGCAAATTATTACCATTATCTTGCTTAAGTATAACATTCTGAGTTATCATTTATGTTTAAATGTTAGTATTTCTTAAGGTTAGGGACTTGTTTAAATCTCTAACCCTCAATAAGCAGGGGGCATCCAAATTCCACTTTTGCAGGGTCTGGAGTTTAACATTAACCAGCTCCAACACACTAGTGTGGAAGTCTGAAGACTTTGACTATCTGTTTCACGTGTGTTTAAATAAGAATAAAGATAATTCTGTACAATTGTGGCAATCCATAAACAGCTCACCCCTGGAATAAGCAATGGTGACAAAGATGCCAGAAATAATGCAATGTTTTCATCAGTTCACATCTTCGCCACTAGAGGTCACTACAATTACAGTAGAAGTGCAAGAATGCCTGGGATCGTCTGTAACAGCCTGTCATTATGCTTCTCATAGGATCATATGCTTTTGGTCTGCAGTGCACTTTGAGCAGCGATCCTACCACAGCAGAGCTGTCTTCCCCTGTCGTGAAGGCAGAATGACGAAGGACGGGGAGAGAAAGAGCAAGAAATGGGAGATGAGAATCAGTGCTGAGGACAGTGAGTCATGCCGGTGATGTGTCCTGGCAGCACTTTACTTCTGAGAGGGGTGACAAAACGAGCCTCTCGCCATGGTGATGGAGTCGGTTCGGGATGGCAGCAGTTGGCACAGAGCCAGATCCTGGTCTAATCGATTTTACACGCCGCATATGGCTGAAGTAGCGCTGCATTTAAGTGCTCTTGATACAAATGGTCCTCACACTTTGCAACTGACACCATTTAGATACTCGTTACTAGCTGAGTCATTCATGGCAAGAGTAAAATTTATATCCACAATATTTAATAAACAAATATCTGTTATATGTTTTATAGACGTTGGTATATTTTGTAAGGATATATGATACATTTTGCGATTCTAAATGGTTAAAGTCATGGTTTTTTTTATTTATTATTTGACATGTATACATTAACCATTATAAGCCATTATATTAAAACAAATGAATTAAATTAAAATTAACAAAAAAAAGTGTTCCAAAAAAATAATTATAATTAAAACCAGGTTATCTTGTCACACTATTAGTTTAGTTTTAAATAATAATTAATTTTCATTTTATGCTGGCAAGGCTCTTGTATTCAGAATCTTGTATTTTTTTTTTATTTATTTATTTTTTTTAAATCTACCATCAAAACAAACTGAATTTTAAGAATAAAAAGCAAACACTCTTATAAACAGAGAACTATTTTTTTTTTTATTGAAATGTTTTAATTTGACATGTTTTTAATATTTTTACAATGTGAGCTGACTTAATGTAATTATTAGCCCCTAAATACACTTTTCTCCAAATGAATGTTTAAATCCCTAAAGTAATATTTTTTAAAAAGCATATTATATATGCTCCAGGTCAGAAAAAAAAGCATGCTCCAGACCAAATACTGAAAACACACAAAAAAAGGATATATCATACACCGACAGAACAAGAACAAAAGCCAGAGACTGTTTCAGTAGTGCTGCACCTCTAGTCTTACTTTGCCATCAAACAGATTCTGCAAGGGACCTTATAAAATATTCCCTTTCCCCTAAGACGAGTTCATACATAGAACAATGCCCCTCTTTCTTCTCTAAATCTACTTCACAGACAGTAGATGAGGAAAAAAATAACCTGCTCTGGCTATTTGAACAGAGAGGGTGGTGTCATGAGTCTCTCTCTCTCTCTCTCTCCCTCTGAGTCTGCTGCTGCAGAGAGACAGACGTCTGTCTTGGCTCTTTCCTCTCTAAATCGATCAGCCAGTAATGACTATGAAGACTGCTCAGCTGTCTCCAGCGCCTTTATTGCTGGGGGAATGTAAACGAGCACACACACTTGCACATGTGTACACACACGCACACACACTGAGGTGTTTTTACCACAGACTGCACTTCAGGGACAGCTCACGCATGCATGTCTTTATTTATTCCATGAAACAAGTAATGTGAAAATGGTTTCCACACCTATTTTGTTTTTCAGTTTATATATTCAAACTGCACAAAAGAGATTAGAGAGTTGAGGAGGAGAGGAAAAATGACAGTAATCTTTGTCAGTTCCTCACATACAGTAAAGTTGCCGTAAGGACCCTGTTATTTAAAGGGGTAATGAACTGACAAATTAATATTCCCTTGATATTCCCCTTTTGGCATATAGTAAGTGGGCATTGTACTAAAATAACATTCTGTAAGTTTAAGAACTTAAACCTTCTTGTTTTTAGTTATTATTTAATAGTGTGTCTAAACCCCGTCTCCACAGATGATCATCAATGCCTGAAGTGTTAAAAATGTTTAACTATGCTAAATGCATTGGCAATCATACTAGTGGACATTTACAATGTAGTTTAAATGAGGGAAGTCAAAAAAGTACCGCAAATATAGCCTATTTTTAAAAAAATGTAAACATCTTGATAACATTTTAAAGATACCTCAAACAGTAAAAAATGAATGAGGCATCACTAGTTACAAATCCTTTTCTGTGGCCTCATGGGATAGCACATTTCAGAATCTCACCAGAAGTCATCTTTACAGTTTTATGTATGCTATGAATTTGGACTGACTCAGCTGACTCTTCACCTATTAGCTAGTATTAGAGGAGGTATATGTGGACGCAGGGAAAGTCTGATCTGGACCAACATGCGTATTGAAGTAATGGAGAAAATGAGTGATTTTTCATTTGTATTCATGCGACATTAGCCATTTAATGCCAGCATTAATAACCATTTCAGAATTAAATTCAAGGACCCTTAATGCATTGCTGAATCCAAACTGGATTTCTTCCAAGAAACGGCTTTAAGTTATTCAATATCCCAGCGGCACCTGACGCACTTTCCTTTCCAAGTTCAAACACACAATTACAGTGAGAAAATGGCGTTTGTGTAAATATATCAAAGGGCTCTGTTTCAAAGAGAACACTTCTCACCTCTCTGCGACAAGCGTGAAAGCCGTCCCAGCAGGACTGGAGCGGGCGGCTGGAATCACCCACCTACTTCAATAAGAATTATTCTACCCTGCCATTACAGAGAGCTTATCGGCCAGCTAAATCACTACCTCTGCATGCTGGCAACTGCTATTTTCTCACAAAAGACCAACTTAGAGCTCATATGACAGGTTACAGGCAGACACCGCCTGCCAATTTTCAACTGTTGTTCCCCGCCTAGCATGCCTCCCACACGTAACAAAGACTAGAGCTCTCCTGCCTGCAATTCAACCAGTAAACTCGCGCAAAAACAACCTAATCAACACGGCACCTTCCGGCAGCGCACAATATCCCTCTCGCCTAGCTTAATACAGCTACACCGTTTCACCCACAAAACATCATCATCGCCTCCATCACAACCCACGGGGATGTGTTGTCATATCCATGCACAACATTTACTGTATCGTGACCTTACCTACCATAAGGATGCTTTGCTTTGCTCCACTATTGAGCGTATGTATTCATTATAATGCTGCAGTAAGAAAATGTGAATATTTTGCATAAAGACTGCCACACAAAAAAGCACCACAGAAAAAAAAAGTCAACCTCAGTGCATTGTGCATATTTGTTTAACATGAATTGCAAACATATTTATTGATGAATTTAAGAATACAAGTAAAATACTTTTTATGTATATAAAATATTTCTGAAATGTATACTGTGATTGTCATTTTAAAAAAATCAAGACAAATGACTAATTCATTAATATTCACGCTTGTGTAGAGCTCCTGTTGTGCAAGGAGACACACACAAATCATGCATTTTTATTATTATTTTACTTAATAATAATAATTTCTATTTTTTACACATTTTTATTTAGCACCAGTCATATTACCACCAAACCATAAATCCCACTGCACTCCTAGAAATCAGCTGTGAGCACCATAAAGCAAGTTTCTCCCAACAAATGATATCATGCATCCCCTACTCACCAGTAAATCAGCATTAATCACATTTCTCTTTCATTCCATGTATTAAAACGCCTCTCTCGGTCTCCGTTTTCCTTTCATCTGTCTCTCCCTTCCCTCATTTAGTTGTGCTCGCACTGCCAGACACCTGCTCCAGAAAGGGTTGTGTTGAGTGTTAAGTTGGCTACTGTAGCTCTGTGCTGGCTCTGCGGCAGTGGGCATTTCGGTGGCATGGCTGTGTGTTGGGTCTATGTCAGCGGGCATTTTGGTGGCAGGACTGGTTCACAGTTGCATGCGGTAATCCCAGCAGAAAGAGTAGAGTACTGACATTGCCCAAGCCAGACATTAAAACTGAGGTTTGCGTACAACAGCCAGACTTTAGCAGTCTAAGATTTACTATAGCATTCTGTGTGTGCCGTTTATTATCACAACATGGCAGCTTTAATATCTGCTGATAAACACAGTGTTAAAAAGTAATTTCAGGGTGAGAGTAAAGATGTTAGCAGTGTTTATAAATGAATGGGTTACAGTGTCACATTGTGTTATCTAAACACTTAATGTAATGTTTTTTTTTTGGGGCGGGGGGGGGGGGGAGAGCTAAAGAGTCGAAATATCATCACATAAATACCA
>CAIGQW010000302.1:11494681-11507575 GCA_903798125.1 Danio choprae | reverse complement strand
GGTTCTGAAGAAAAAGGTGAGAAATGCTATAAATATTATTGTTAAAACCAGCATGTCTGCAGTCATGACTCCACAACTTAAGGAAACTAAAAGCATCACAAATAGATTTAATATTTGGTACATTCTAAAATTTGATGCTTGTTTTAAGCAAGAAAAGTATTGAAAAACTATGGGGGGGGAAAACAATGCTGTTAAACATTTTAAATGACACAAGCTCACTGCATTGCCACTAAAATTAGAAAAATAATAAGAATACGAAAAAAATATTAAATAAAAATGAAATTAACAAATAAACTAGTTATGATAAACTGAAAACTGAAAATTATAAATACAATTTATTTTAATTCAAGACATATTGTCAATAAAAACAATATAAACCCTCTTTAAAATCCCCACATCCTAAATACAACCAGCTAGTGCTCTTTAATTGATTGTTACTAATTGTTACTAACAGCGTTAGTTGTTAATCATTACTAACACTTGCATACATTTTGTAAATATAAACTTATTTTGTAATAAAAGTTAATATTTTCATAATATATGTGAATGTACTATGTATATTTATTATGTATATATAAATACACATATACACGTATATACTTGTATGTATTTTTTTTTTTACATTTATTAATATGTATATATAATTGTATGTTATATACAACCAAAAAGGTCTATACTGTACATGTATATAAATATATATATACATAGATGTGTGTATTTGCATATACATAATACATATACACAGTATTTTATTTTATTTTGTATGCGATTACCCATGATTAATCATTTGATGGTACTACAACCAGCAACAATTGTAATGGCAAAAGAACGTTTTAAGACAATGTTGCCACAAAAGAGCACTCTCAATGAGCAAACAGCCACAATTCCTAAAACTACAAGATGCGTGACTCATATTAGCCATGTTGTGTCGTCCCTAAAGGTGCCAGACTGCAGCAGAAAGCATCTTACTGAGGGGACAACAGCCTGTGGCTCTACAGACTTCTGGCAAAACAGAGCAGAGAGACAGACACTATACAAAACCCACCAGCCCAAATCGACCCCCCTCTCTGTCTGCTCTTTGTCTAGAGGAGAAGCTCTCCAAGCAGGTTTAGTGGGCTTTGAATAAGTGACCAGGGTAAATCCCCAAATGATCCAGTGTGTAGGGAACCCAGGTCACCCACGGTTACCCAAATCGCCTCTGAAGTCGCCCAAAAAATGTTTGCCTGCTGATCCTTCTCAGGTTGGCGGTTCATGACTGCCAGCACCCCATCTCAGCCAAACATCTCAGTTTTACTGGCTTCAATGCCTTATTATGAGCTTTTTGATTATGATGTTGTTAATAAAAAGTGGATGCCAGTAAATGGTGGACAGGACAATGGAGTGGTGCCAAAATGGACAGAATCAAGCATAAACGTCCCTGTATAATGGACCAGTCTGTTCCAAAATCCTAGTGAGCTGCCATGCTGGCCAACTTACTTACATAGGCAGCATCCTGATTGAAACAGAATTTCAATTAAGTGGCATAGCTGGGCGCACTGCATAGGCATTACTTCTACTACACAAGTAGCACTTTGTATATGAGGTTTTCTGCAATTCAATTTTGATGTTAGCACATTGCTAAGCTAATATGTTCCAATATGTGTTTTTTTTAATTTTATTTTATTTTTTACACAGTTTTATTAATAATCTTAAAGACCGCAAAAACCAGAAGTTGCTGCATTTTTTATGTCAGTGTACTGATGTATTTCCAACAGAAACGTAATTGAGTCTTAGTGACGTGTGGTTAAGAATTTTGTGTACATCAACAGAGAAGTATTGCCACTCCAAACGCAGAAGCAAATAGTCAGACTTTGATTGATGATTGCCAAAATAAAACAGTTTTTTTTTTTCAGCGAATTTACAGATTAATTGCATAAAACTGTGCGCTAGTAAAATAAACATTTAAATAATTTGATTTTACACTGACTTTTAGTTCTGAATGGAATATAAGCATAGATAACACTTTAATTGAAGGTGATGTAGTTACACGTAATTACAGCGAATTATGCATAATTACATGTAACTAACCCTAAACCTAACCCACATTCTAATCCTAACCATACAGTAAGTACATGTAATTGATTAATATTACCCAGTAGTTAAACTGTTACGCATACCTGAAGTACATATTTCTCATTTTGTGTTAACACTAGGTAGGCAGTTCACTACAGTTTGGAACAGAACTGATCTGATTTCTTGCCAAAGACCAAGCCTCAATAAAATAATTACTCAATCTTATGTCCTTCTCATTCACAAAATGCAGTGGGTATTTGACTAGCGCAGTTCTGGAACGACTGTAGATTTTAAACCTCAAGAGGATGCCTAGAACATAAATGTGGCTGGAATTCATCACACAAGCCATATTTTCAAACATCCCCAGAGATGTTTTTTTTCTCACCCTCTGTCTCTCAATCTGTGAAAGTCTCAGACTGATGCCACAGTGAATTGGCAGAAATGCTGAATGACCTTCCTGGATCACTCGGTGAAAATACACACGCTTGCTGTCCACATGACCATACTGTATGTGGCCTTCATCCTCACCTCACTGAGACCATCACATCCCCTACCTGACCTATAAAAGCAATATAAACCCAACAGCAAATACTGCCTGTGGCAGTTTAACAGAGCTGAAAACTAGAACAACAAATTCATTAATGGATCAATTTAGTCTTTGCCATGGAATAAAAATATAATGGAAGACATAATGGAATATAGTTACAAATTCCATTTGAAGATGAAGATAATCTTTTCTTTTTTTTAATACAGGGTCCCACAGCTTTTATTTTACTTTATTTTTACAGATTCCTCCTCAATTCATTCATCTTAAATACTTTAAGCTGATTACACTCACCGGGAAAGATTTGCATTAACAGATTGAAGGAGAACTTCCCAACAGTCTTCATAGACAGATTTGTGTAAAACCACCACACGCAAGCCAGAAAAATGCACACTTGTGATGAGTACACAAGAAAAGACAAGAAAAACTCAAGGCAGTAAGGGCGTATACACGCTGTTAAAAATATATTTTAATTAACAGTTGCTGGGATCTTGTGATTTCGCAGGTGTTTTACAGTTATTTAAACTGCAGTATGGGACCTTGAGCTCTGTATCATCAGCTTTTGAGGTTGTAAATCGTACTCTACTGTTCAACAAACTGACTTTAATTGACATTTGTTATACTTTGAAACAATAAAATGTATAAGACATAATACATACAGAAACAAATTGGTAAAATAACAAAAAGTACTGGCAGCTCACTAATGTTTTAGTACAGTCAGATACATGATCAACCCGTATCATATATCATTTCAAAATACTAAAAGTGTTAATAAAAACTCTTTAACATCAACATGTATTGGAGCAAAATTCAAGGTCTAATAATGCAATTTGAAAGTGACAGCAGACTACAGGCAACTGTTAATTAACAGATTTTTTTTTAAGTATGCATGTCAGTGCAAAGTACTTAAAGAATCATTTAACCTTTTTAAATGAGTACTTTTTCTTTTTCACACCATTAATTCTCACAAGGTATGTGCAGAATTGTGCAAAACAGGAAAAAAAGATTTTGGGAGTGCTCACTGACATGTTTGCTTTAGTTCGGAGAGAAAAGGAAACATTTGTTTCTACACTATCATTTTTAAAAACCAATCCTGAAAATACAGAAATGTATTTTTAGGTACATATTTAGTTAGGGGACTTTGTGAACATTCCAAAACGATGCTGTGTGCTGGGCTAAATGCAATCATTGTTTGTTGACTATATTATATTATAGCTTACAAATTGTGTGAAGAAGTCAAAACCGTAAATTCCTCCATTACACACACAAACAAAGGTCTACTGCCAGAAGTGTGTTTCCAATGTCTGTATAAATACAAAAACAAGCATGCTTGAACATTCAGTCCTGTTTATGGTCATATCTTGTGACATTTCCTGTTTTTGCTTTGTTTAGACCAGATCCATATTTCAGTCAAACTGCACAAAAGTTAGTGTGGAAGTTGACCCGAGACGCATCTTTTAAGGGGTCTCAGTTCATTTGTTAGCTGCTCACCAGAGCAGGGATGTCAGCATTCCCACTTTCTCAAATGAACCACACTAAAAGAGCAATAACACCAGAGTTTGCTTAATTTACACACACCCTCTCTGTCTGCGTCTGCTTTGAGAAAAAAGGTAACTGCAAAAATGCACTGCTGATGTAACTGTAGACCTGTGAAGAAAACAATCTTCCCTCAGTTTTCAGTAGGCGGTAGTATGTGTTCAGACAGTGCACTGTCACATTAACTAATGACACAGTTTCAGGTCCTCACGTATGAGAGGCTCACATATTAATTAAGGCCAGAGTTGAACCTGAGTGCAGTCCACATACACACTAACATACGCAGGATTTATTAACCTCCAACCAAGGCTAACAGGCCACAAAGTGACCTCCTCTCACACCAGGTGACGTAACCACTCAGGAATACACACACACACACACATGCACACACACACACGCACACGCACACACGCACACGCACACACACACACACACACACACACACACACACACACACACACACACACACAAGCAGATTAAAACCTTTCACACAGATTTACACAAGCAACGGGTAGCTGCTTGAACAGATGAAACTGATATTCCTCATTTGAATACATTAATAAACGAGCACATGTCGGTGTCTGTTTCTGTCAGTGACAGATGTAATGCACCTCCTACATCGCAGTAACATCCGCACAAAGCACACTCGCTGACTTTTTGCTGTCTGTCTGAGAGGACGGAAACAGCTTGATGCTCTTTTTCAATTGGAAAGAAATTTGAAGCACACGGCACAGTGCATTGTCCCTACGTATTCGACTAAAATGGGAATGAATGACTGCGAATGAGCGAACAAAGACCGGCACACGACACAGGGCAGCCTTAGGAAGTGAGTGACATGTGGATGAAAGCTGTTTTGAACACGAGATACCACAAAAATTGGACGCCATTCCTGTTCAATGAGCTGCAAGGTCTGGAAAAAAAGGCTGGAAACCTAGAGAGTGCCTGGACAAAAAAAGATGACGGGAGAAAATCCTGGGATAATCGGAGGTGACAGTGCAGCCCATGCGTCTGTGAAACAGGTATGGATGCTCAGTCAGAAGCCGATGGCCCCCCACATACAAACCCAGCAACAAAGAAAGCACATCAAAAGCGTCTGCGTCACCGTGATTCATCTCCTGTGACTGCACACGAATGGGTAAAGAAAAATAAATAAAGCAGAATGAATGCCCAGGATGATGATGCTGATGATGAACAGAAAGAAAGAGAGAGAGAGAGTGAAAGAGCTCTCCACTAGATGTGTTTCACAAGCCAAACAATGCTAGAACACAGAAGAGTACCTGTGTCACTCTGACATCTCCTGCAGGTGGTGGTTTCTGTAGGGTTCAAATTCAACAATTTACTCAAAAAAATTAAGACAAGATAGTATCAGTAAGCAGAGTTGACGTCATCAATGGGTGAACGGATGTCCTGGTTGAATTGATGGGACTTAACGGGGCCCTGATTCTGCCTCGGTCTGCTGTGCGAAACACTGACTTCTCATTTTAGAGGACGAAATGATCTAAAAATCAATGCGTTTGCTGAAATATTCCAGGTGCTTGCACATTTGTCAGAAATTTCAAGCTAAGCAGCTCTAGAGCATTATACGCATTTTGGGTGGAACACAATAATATCACTACTAATAAATGAATAATGCCTTTGAAATTATTTATAAACAGTCATTTGAATTTAATTGTAAAATCATTGACAAATTTACAATTCAAAAATACATCACAAAACAGCTCATGATGCAATATTTCAATTTTAATTTGATAAATACGCATAAATCTTGATGGTGTGTCATATGACTAACTCATTTGTCACCATATGAGGAACCATCTAAATATCAAATTAGTCATAACAGCAAAGACGGTTGATTTAACCATCATCTTTTTTCCTACAGACTATGACTAGCTCCTGCACTTTTAAAACGGGTCCTTATGACAAGACAATTCTTGAACAGATGGCAAAAAAATGTGGTTGTGATGATTTAGTGCGCAAGATTGCTATACTGCACAGATGCAGCAGTCTCAGCTGTTCATTCATATGCTTATTCATATCGATGATGTTGAAAACTTTCCCACAACTGCTTTATATTTCCAATATGCTTTTGATGAACACAAAGTTCAAAAGAACAATAATTCTTAAAAAAAGATAGCCTTTTATTGCTTTTAATTGCAACCAAAGTATTATTTTTTAAACATCTTGAAAGGTAGTAAATAGGTAAATATAAACCAATTTATTACATATAATATAAAGCCACAAACATCAAATTGTGGGAATACCAATACAATACCAAAAAACATGATTCATTAATAATTAGTCATTTTGCCAAGTTTTGTAGGTCAGCAGACTACTGTTTGTAGTCTAACTGTTTATGGTTGTCAAGCAACATAGAAACTACTGAAGAACAACATTACTGTCCTTTGCATCTTTGAACACAGCTCATCCTATCAGAATTTAAATCTACAAATTATCCTTTTTAAAAACTTTTACAGTAATTAGTAAGTTTATGGTTTGTTTAGTTTGTTAACAGTCTACTTCTTCAGATGTTTACCTTGCATTCCCTTTGTAACCAATGGCAACAGTAAATGTTTGCTCTGGGGCTATGACACTTCATCAGGGTCTGTGGAAAATACACGAAATACGTTTGCTAGTGTGCATTTTGCACACAGCCAAAGAACAGCTAGAGTTATAAAACACGACTGGTAACGTATTTCATAATCTTAAGTCCTACATATTTTTTTGTATTACTCCATATTATGATCCATTCATAATTTTGCACACAAGATAATCAATCAAAATTAATTTCATTATTCTAATGTACCGGGATCTTCCTTACAACTTCTCATAAATTCAACAAAAACATGGTGATCCATAGTGGTGTCTTATTGTCTTAACCTCAAGATCAACTAGCATCCTTTTAAGCAGCCTAGGGTAAAACATTTGAACAGCAAACATTAGCATAACATCTGCATGTTTAAATGAAGTAAATCCAGCAAACACAAAAGACACATAGTGCAGGCAAAGTGCAGCGAGCTATTAAAAGCTCCACAGCACAGAGGAGGAAGTTTCACACATGAACAGCAGGATCCTCATTACAGCAAACCGCTGTTTATTTCCCTATCAGCATGTACTCCGAGGCCGAGAGTGTTAACAAAACTTCACAGGAACCTGTAGACTTAGCTCGAGCAGTATATTATCCTTATGACGCTTTAACTGCTGCGCTGAAGCAGTTTCAAGAAACAACTACTTACTATAAATATCTAGGGATCTTGCCTTGACTCAGACACTCCTGTAGAAGCACAAGAGATGAAGCCAGTCCTTTCTAAATATACAAACAGTAAAAGCATAGCATCTACAGAAACTCCCATGATCATTCCCCTTTCAATTGGCCCATCAACGCAATGCATCACAATCCAATGATTTACAACAACCCTATAAAGAAGGAACACGCACTCGCCGCCAACAGTAGCCAGAGGAAGAAACTCTGGAGCCTCTGTCGCTACACTGTCACCAGGCTCACGTCAAAGCACTAAAGAACTGACAAAAACACTGTGCCTCAAGTAGGTCAGCTCTCCTCCTGGAGATAATCAAGCCCACTCTGACCCTCTATGTGTGAGCGTTTGTGTGGTAGAGAGGGAACTAGGTCAAACGCAGTCAGTTGTTACGACTCGATCATGTGCAGGACTCTTTACGAGTTCCTGCGCATACACCTGCCCGCATGCACTCCAACCCGTCAGTCACGTGACTTACCAACGGTCCGGATCTGGCTCTCATCGCAGTCTTCTCATTGCACAGAGAAAATGGGATTTTACCAGCAGGCGAAGACAAACCCGTGAGAAATCTACAAGCTTTCTGTCTTTCTATCTCGGTCTGATTGTCTGGGGCGCTCTCTCTGTTTTCCCTCTCTTCGCCTGTCCAGCGACTGCACAATGCACATCAATTATTCAGCGGCGGTCTCTGGGTTTCCAGTGCAAAGCCAATCACAGATGGAGTTCTGTGCTAATGGGCTCCTGCTATACCTGGCTCCTCTGCTCCAAGATGCTGCCCGTAGGGAATCAGATTAAGCTCCTCCAAAACTTCAGACACACACACACACACACAGACACACACACACATATATATACAATGACAGCCTGTAAACTGTCTGCAGTGCAAAACCACAAAATGAACAAGAAGCACCGTTGGGTTTCAAAAGGGTTAAAAAAAGAAGCTAGAGAGAGAGAGAGAGAGAGAGAGAGAGAGAGAGAGAGAGAGAGAGAGAGAGAGAGAGAGAGAGAGAGAGAGAGAGAGAGAGATATGTGGGGGGCTGGGAAAGAGAAGAGCCTCAGAGGGAGAAAATAAGCAGCAAATGTCCTCTCACCTCAGATTTATGGTGTTGTAAGTGACGTCCACATGGCTTAAACCCTCGTTCATTAGAAACTGATGGAAGCCACACATTCACACACACAAGCACACACACAAACACACACACATCCATGCAATGCGACGGCCACTTTGCCAGAGGGCGGATGGGGCGGGGGGAGGTGGTGGTGGGTTGTTGGAGCAGGGGCGGCTCACATTTCAAACTTGCAAAGAGGGGGGCGGGGTCTGTCATGGCAGACGGGCTGTATCTTGGCCCGTGACCAAACCATCCCGAGAAAGACTGAGAACAAACAACACGCTTGGATCAATTTGGTTAAAGCTGCGTTCGCAGCCCCACGATTACTGCTATCAAAGCGGGTGAATCCCGTCCATTGGAGAGCTAATCACATGACACTGATGTATAAATCCATCAGACCGCACACGCTAATTAAGCCCGGGGCTGGTGGGCGGCCCTCTTGAGTGTCGTGCGAGGGTGAAATTAATGGAAACTGTGTTAGCTTTTAACGCTAAGTGCCTAACTTGACACTTGCTAACACTGTTAATTACACACATCTAAAAGTGTTGGATATCAGAAAGAGATCCAGCACTTCCCCGGGCTGTCAATAGCACGCGTCCATTAATGAATTAATACATAGCTGTTGAATTAGCACCGCCTAATCTGCTAATAAAAAACTGTATCAACAGCAGGAATTTTCTTGACGCTGCAAAACAAAAACAGCAGTATAATAATTTCCACTGACATCAAATTAGCAGTAATTCATTAAAAGCTCCAGTATACTGCAGCCTCAAAGACTTACAATGTAGAAGGAAGCATCAAGACCTCGGCGTGCACACCGTCTCCCCAGCCGGCGTTGAGGCGATGCTTGTGACAGATACCTTTAATATCAAGCTACGAGAGGATGAAATAACTCAGAGAAAATGAGAGATGTCAAAGACTACGGGCTTCATGAAAAAGGAGGTGAAGAGCCGAAGCTGGCTCAAACAGGAACTTGAGCTTCCTTTAACTTTTACTGCAAAGCAGTGAGTCATAACCCTCCACCAACACAAACACATCACTAAAGTCCTCTCTTCAGCGCCAACTTCATTACACTACAAATGAGCAATCTGTCGATAAACACCTCAGTGTTAAAAAAAGAGATGGTAAAAAAACAAACATTATAATACAGAATTATCAATTATAATAGGATACAATTTTTAAATGTCCTTGCTTCGGTTACAACAGATGTGTTACATCCTGAAGTAACAGAAGATTACATCAGAGTGAAAAAAAAGTAAACAAAACTTAAGAGTGTAAGATTAACTTTTTGTTTCATCTGACAATAGTGGACTTAATAGCTATTGATTTTTTTTTCACTGATCATCTGATATTTCTTAACTTCCCAAAAAATCTGTAATATTTAACCATTACACTGTAATCTATAAACTGCAACAATACGTCACAATATTACATTTCTTAACCAATAAATGTAGCTTTGATAAGCATAACACATTTAAAAAAAAGCAAAAAATAAAAAATAAAACCTTCACAACTCTTAAACATTTTACTTCTAAAAAATTACATATACAATCAAGCCTGGCGGATATCATGCTGGTTAAAACTCTGTGCTCCAAATTTAAACATAAATGTTCCAGCAACAATTTATCTTCCTTTACAGATCCCTTGTGAACAGTTCTTACTATCAATACCATTTTAATAATCTAGGAAATCTTTGTCTATTACAAAGAATCCTTTGTGAAATGGAAAGCTTCTAAAAAATGTTGAATTCCAACTTGGACCCTTTCTTTTTGAGAGTGCAGAGTACTTTCAATATAACTGGCAAATAACTATTTTACTTAATCAACAAAGCTAATATTTAACTGCATTTGTAATTTACAGAATGTTAACTCTATACCCTAAAGACGAAAATGACAACTAATCTACAAAAGCTCTGTCTTCTGATGTTCTGAAGACACAGTGGTTGAAGTGAGACGTGTACACAGACGTGGGCAGAGTTTGTGGTATATTAAACGAACGGGGAGGTCCCTGGGCTTGAGTTTCTTGTGTATTTGCACTTGTGTCTTCTCTGTAAACCATGTGTACATGACATGTGAATTACGGCTGGGTGCTGGAAAGCAATCTATCACCCTGGACATGGCGGATTGGTTGCTCTCCTGACGTGCCTCCAGCTGGGCTGATTTACAAGCCGCTGACAGACGTACTATGTAGAGCAGGAACATTCCTCACCATTGCGTTGAGAGATCAGTTTCACCCCTCAGCAGGGCCATTGGCCAATTTCAGACTTTTGCCAATCAGCTACTCAGAGAACTGTCATGTGTCAGATTTGATGTGCAGTTGTGTCAAACTACTGTATTTCTAAATAACAGTAATCAAAACAGCAAATGGGCCCAAATACTTGAATGAGCTGAAAGGCTTCTTCATAAAATGTGATTAATTGTGGGCACCATCACTTAATAAGACCGAATGCATAAACTTAAGCTAATAATACTAATATGTTAGACACAAACAGGGGTATTTTTAAAACCTCAGTTTTTTCTATGTGGTTTTGCTATTTGTTCACGCGAAAACGGACTAAATCAGGTGACTAAAACTTCCTCAAAACTCCGTCCAGGAAGAAGATTTTCTAAAACTCTGGGTACAGTGTGGTCATGTGGACACTACAACCAACGTTTTCACCTCATGATGTCAGCATGCGCGTCGTTTTCTCCTTTCTAATTGGAGTTTGGAAATACTCAGTTATAAAAATACCCATGTACGTGTGGACATGCCTTTGTCACAAAATTATCAAACCTGAATGAATGGAAAAGTATTGAAGACAGTACTGTATAAAACAGTTTGCCGTTTCTGATAGAAGTCTCTTATGCTCACCAAAGCTGCATTTATTTGATTAAAAATATAGAGTAAAAATAGTAAAATTAAACAATTTTACACAAATGTAAATTAATAATTTGAGGCAAACACGAATTTTCTGCATCATTACTGCAGTCTGCAACATCACATGATCCTTCAAAAATGTTTTTAGATATATTGGTTTGCTGCTCCAATTAAACACAGTTGTGCTGATTAATATATAATGGAGTTTTTTTTCCTTCAGATAAATTGAACATTTAAAAGAACTGCATTTGTTGGAAATAATTCCTAAGTAATAATGTAAACCATTATTTAATTGTTATATTAATGCATAAAGTTATATAAAATACCTATCTATTATAATAGTCATGCAAAAATATTTATACATATTGACAACAATATCTCTGAATAGTTTTCAGATATAAAAAAAATCCATAAATAGAATGTTTAAAAGAACAGCTTTTATTTCCAGAAGGAATTTTGTAACATTAGACTTACAATAATATTAATAATTACAATTTTGATGAATTATCTATTTTTAATAATAAATAATAATTAACAAATTATACATTTAATTGATACATATTAAATAATTTCTTGTATTATTGTACGTCTTCTTCTTATATAATGTGATGCAACATTATTGCAAAAAACAGAGTTCATTAAATGCAGGATAAAGATTTTAGAGAGAGAAAAAGCAAAGCATTGTAAAAATTCCTCTGCTTAATGCCTCCTCGCTTCGTGCCAAATCTGCTCAATAACAGACTTTAAAAACACTTGAATTGAGATACACCTTGCAATTATCTTGTCGCAACATCTCACTCTGAACAATGGCACACTATCTGCACTTCTGTGTGCAGGCGCAAACCTGATTTGGGAAGTTGACTATTTTCTTCAGGAAAGCGTTTAAATAATAGCAGGCTTTCTGAATGGGCCGATGCGAGTGAGAAACATCTCCTAATAGACAAACACATCAGCTGTCAATCTCTCAACTAACCTGCTCTGATTAAATATCAGCACCACGCGCGTGGTGGGAAGAACTGGATTTTGATCTAAGCGACTGTTGTGACTGACAGCATATTGTTGAAGTACTGTCAAAGGCAATTGTGATGCAGTGTGTAATAATTAACATATGCTCAATAAAAGCATCTCAGACGAGGTATTTAGCCATTATTGGTTCAGACACAACTGTGTGCTCTAAAGAGGGAGATTTTAGGCAAAATAATTATCCTATTGCACTGGCAGTGGGGTGCCAAACAAAGCCTGGTTTAAAAGTCTGTCGATAGCGGGTGAGCAGAAAAGATCAGACTGTTTAAGAGTGCACACACATACAAATGCACACACACACGCACTCACAAACAGATGCAAACACACAGCGGGCTGATAATTCCTATAATCACAGATTAATACTGGCAGATAATCCTGATGACAGAGAGGTCAGCACTCACAAACCAGCATAAACTGACAGACTAGACTTCATCTACACACACACCGCAGACACATTCCTGCAGATCAGAGGGTGAACACACACACACACACACACACACACACACACACACACACACACACA
>CAIGQW010000302.1:11473247-11494671 GCA_903798125.1 Danio choprae | reverse complement strand
CACACACACACACACACACACACACACACACACACACACACACACACGAGATGCTACAATCACTTTGAATTGATTAGATCTTTCTATTGTCAGCGTACTGTAAATATAATTCCCCATTCAGTGTGTTTGTACTGTTTTCCACTATAAAATATAAGCATCTTTAAAACAAGATACATTTACTTTAAATAAAACTCAAGCTATTAAAATATTAAGATGATTATAAAATAAAAATAGAGCAGATGACAATAATATTGATAATACAAAAAAAATAGTCATAATAATAATAATAATGGGGTAGCACGGTGGCTCAGTGGTTAGCACTGTCACCTCACAGCAAGAAGGTCGCTGTTTGAGCCTCGGCTGGGCCAGTTGGTATTTCTGTGTTGAGTTTGCATGTTCTCCTCGTGTTCGTGTGGGTTTCCTCCGGGTGCTTCGGTTTCTACCCACAGTCCAAAGACATGCGCTATAGGTGAATTGAATAAGCTAAATTGACCGTAGTGTATAAGTGTGTGTGAATGATAGTGTATGGGTGTTGCCCAGTACTGGGTTGCAGCTGGAAGGGTATCCACTGTGTAAAATATATGCTGGATAAGTTGGTGGTTCATTCCGCTGTGGCGACCCCTGATAAAATAAAGGGACTAAGCCGAAGGAAAATTAATGAATGAATAAATAATAATAATAATAATAATAATAATAATAATAATAATAATAATAATAATAATAATAATAAATAGAAATAGTATAAAACTATTATATTAATTTCTCTGTTCAGATGTGTTGGCCTTTGCAAATAAATATTATAATATTAGTAAAATTTTATTATTTAAGCCTGTAACCTGATTATATAGTGCACAATAAATGTGTGTTTAAGAACTATGCTGAAAATGAGGGTTTTCGTGATAAAATAACATCATACGAATCTGGTTTCCATCAACACAATGGGTGAAACATGCTTTGTTTCCACGTTTTCTGGGTTTGTAGATGCACCAGGGACCCGATTATAGCATTTAAAAATGGAAAAAGTCAGATTTACGAGATGTACATCATTTGTTATGAATATTTAATAAAAAAAACTATTTTGTTCAGATTAATTGAAGTCAGTATACTGATTAAGTTCTGTTATGCAAATAAATGTGTACTCCACTGTAAACTCTTCAAGCATCTGCTGCAACAAAATGCATTTCAGAATCAAGAGAGTCCAACTGACAATTTTACGGCACTATAACTGTTTAAAGGTAACATTAACAAGAGCTCAAAGCATAAATATATGAATCTGCTGGCGTTTATTCATCACAGGTGCTTAACGCTCTTTTACGAGAGGCAAATAAAAGCGTAATTCGGAGCGTGAGCGAATGACTTTTGGCCCATCCTCACAGCTCAGTGTCAGCTGTACTGTACATCACAGAGACAAAATATATTATTATTTATACATATTTTTCACATTAATAATCAAGGTAACACTTTAGAATAATGGTCCAATAGTTAATGTATTTACTAAAATTAAGTATGAATAATCTTGTAAAGCATTTATTAATCATAGTTCAATATTAACTAATAAAGTAAAGTAATAAATAAAGTAAATAAAAACAAATAAAGTAAATATTATGAAATCCAAAGTTGTGCTTGTTAACATTAGTTAACATGAACTAACATTATTTAACTTAACATTAACTAAGATGAACAAAGACCATAATAAATGTATTATTTATGTTCATGCTAGTAAATACATTAACATTAACTACTAGATCATTTTTTTAAGTGTTACCATGATCAAAATATAAAATATACTGTGTTTTTCTAGCATATTTCATCCATTCATATTTATTTTTTGTCAACCAAGTTTACAATATAGTTTTATATTTTAAAAATTATATTTATTATTTATACTAATTTATAACTATACTAGTACTACTAACTCACAGAAAGAAGGTTGCTGGTTCAAGCCTCGGCTGGGTCAGTTGCTATTTCAGTTGGGTCAGTGTGGAGTTTGCATGTTCTCCGGAAAGTGTGTTGGTGTGGGTTTCCTCTGGGTGCTCCGGTTTCCCCCACAAGTCCAAAGACATGCGCTATAGGTGAATTGGGATAGCTAAATTGTCCGTAGTGTATGTGTGTGAATGAGAGTGTATGGGTGTTTCCCAGTGATGGGTTGTAGCTGGAAGGGCATCCGCTGCGTAAAAAATATGCTGGATAAGTTGGCGGTTCATTCCGCTGTGACGACCCCAGATTAATAAAGAGACTAAGCCAAAAAAGAAAATAAATGAATAAATGAATAGTACTACTAATACTATATAATTGCTTTAAAATAACTTATAATTAAATAATAATTAATTATAATTATTTTTAAGTATAATAATTATAATATTTAATTTATAATTATAAATTATTAATTTATTTGTTTAGATAATTACAAACATTATTTTATCATTATTTTATTAATATTATAATTGATAACAGTAATAATAATAGTAATAATAAATATACATTTATAAATTATTTAGCTGGATAATATTTGTTTCTCTTTACATATATATCTATTCATTATTGTACCTTATGTTAATCTTTCTATTTAAATGTAACAAAGCATAAATATATGAATCTTACAAGGCATCTTCTGGCATTTATCCATTATAGGTGCTAACATTTTTTTTACGAGAGGTAAATAAAAGCGTAATTGGGATGACTTTTGGCCATCCTCACAGCTCAGTGTCAGCTGCATTGTATATCACAGAGACAGCGAAACATGCCGGAGTCATCCTGCAGCCGGTGAGCGCCGGATTGTGCATTGATCGAGTAATGTGGGTGTGTTTCAGCGAGCGCCAGACACACTGAACGCCGCCGCTGTGTGGTGTCGGGTGGCCGTCCCACTGTCGCCATCCTGCCTGTCACCGGGTTATCGCTGGAGCTGCACTTTCTCCACAAACCCCTGACCTGACGTGCATATCTCTTCCCTCTATTTTCACTGTGTGTTTGCATGATGAGTGCAGATAAAGAGAGGAAGGAGAGGGTGGGACCGTGGAGGACATGAAATGAGAGGGGCTGTGAGTGTGGCTTTATGGGACTGAGCTCTGGCACTGTCGTCTACATGTCTGGGGCGGCAGACGCCCTCATGATGCAGGAAAGATGGATGCCCACATGATGCACAGAAAGAGAGAGAGAGAGAGGAAGTCTGAGTCATATCTGCTTCTTCATCTCCCACTGCGCTGGACGAAACTGCTAGACTCTGCTTCAATAGAAATATCCCAGATATCAACTGCGACTGAGAAATGCTTCAGCTATCATAACACTGATACAAAATACAAAAAACTGTTCAGTGGACAATTTTTTTTCCTCCAATTAAATTGGTTTTAGTTCAACAATAATAAAATTGCTTAAACAAAACCGATATGAAAGTAAAAATAAATTTAAGAAAATAGTAATTACATAATAAAATTACAAAAACAAAAAATAAAAGTACAAAAACAAGTCATTCAAAATATTAATAATTATATTTAATTACGCCTAATGTAATTATATTGAAATGAAATGAAAATGTAAAAAATAAAAATAATAAAAATTGAAATAAATATTATAATATTTAAATAGTATAATAAAAATAGAAATGATTAAAATAAATAACAAGTGTTTCTAGAAATACAAAATAGAAATAATGAAAAGAATTCTGCATATATGAGTGCACTCTTCACAAATCTCTCATTTAAATTAATATTTTGTATATGATGCCTTATAATACATTATATTTGTGCATGTATTGATTAGTCATGTTAGATTGTACAGTACAGTAATGTTAGATTAGTCAGTACTGAAGCCAAATCTGGAACTAATCTAACAAAATAATTTACACTAACGAGTCAAACATTTGAAGAAAAATATTAAATAAGCAAAAATCTAAAGAATAATAAAAAAAAGAAATTGTGTTGAAATTTTATAGCTTGTAATTTTTTGC
This sequence comes from Danio choprae, assembly GCA_903798125.1. NCBI lineage: Eukaryota > Metazoa > Chordata > Actinopteri > Cypriniformes > Danionidae > Danio > Danio choprae. The sequence goes on along the minus strand of CAIGQW010000302.1, from coordinate 11,490,728 downwards.
ATGAATTGAAATGTATTATGTTTTTATTTCTAAAGATGTTTGATGGCTAAAATAAATCATTTCAATAAACATATCTGTTTAATAAAACTCAAATGCACCAAAACATATTACCTATATTCACTGAGAAATGGATACAAATATCCATATGAGTGTACTCATTTATGCTGAGCACCCTATTTATATTTGATGAAAATAATTTTGGCTGTTATCTACAAAGAGCAACAGGAAACGTCCTGGTTACGTCCGTAACCCACGTTCCCCGAATAGGGAACGGAGACGTGTGTCTTACAGACTATGGGAGTACGTCAGACGACCAATCACTCTGGAGATTAAGAAAACGGGCCAATGAACGCCAAGTGAATTGGCGGAGCTCAGCTCCACAGCTGACAGCGCTTAGCAATTAGCGCTATATAAGCTGTCTGCTGAGAAGCGAGCCTTAGAATTGCCTGCTGAAGAGCCGAACATTCAGCTAACAGCTGGAGACTCAGGTGCTGTGGCAGTGGAGACACACGTCTCCGTTCCCTATTCGGGGAACGTGGGTTACGGACGTAACCAGGACGTTCCCCTTCATATGGGAACTCCGAGTGTGTCTTACAGACTATGGGAGACTGTATGGAAAACGCCACAGCAGCTAAGCCCGTCACGCTCCTGATGTGAAGTTTGCCAAGCATAGCGTGCGCGCACAAGCATCACCAAGAGCGCAACCTTCCAACGTCCCCTAGGCCCTCTATTTACCATTACATGGGAAATTTTAGATTTGGATCGGGGTTCGTAATGTGCTTTTTACCTAGCTAATATAGACTAGGGATTTTAAATTACGACAGTACGTTGGGAAAGCGTGCCAGTCCCCGAAGGGGGAGGACGCTGCGGAGGCCACCTGCTACCCAAGAGGGGAGACTTGGTGGCAATATGAGCATATGGACTAGCCCTAATAAGGGGGAGTGCTACATATGATAAGCTGGTTAGCGGGTAGGGAAGACACGGGTCCGCCTGGACAGGGGGAACACACCGTGGTTAATATATGCATATGGGGTCACCTTGGGAACCGCGCATAGCTGGCACCGAACCTCAGCATGTGGGTAGACCAATTTGGGCGTACCAGACATCACACTGAGCCAGGCACTCGACTCCTCCGCTGAGACGAGTGCTGGGGGCCTCGGAGGAATTCTCTAGGGTTCGCCTGATGGGGAACTTACTAGCAGAATGAAAAAGGCGCACGTATCTCCGTGTTAGGGAGCATGGCGCAGCAAGCGTTGTTGACACCGAGTTTAGTTTCCTCCCGATTGATCGGGGTTACCCAATAATCGGGACGAAACCGACTCCACTCGAAGATTATAAAACCTCGCGCATGTGTTAGGTGTCGCCCAGCCCGCAGCTCTGCAGATATCTGCAAGAGAGGCGCCGCGTGCTAACGCCCAGGAGGAGGCGACACTTCTAGTAGAGTGTGCTCTCACGCTTGGGGGACGCGGCTCACCCTGGCATTCGTAAGCGAGGGCGATGGCATCAACTATCCAGTGGGCCAACCTCTGTTTTGATACGGCACTTCCCTTCTGCCGACCACCATGACAGATAAAGAGCTGTTCACATGATCTTAACGATTGCGTTCGTTCCACGTACAGGCGCAAAGCGCGAACGGGACAAAGCAGTGAATAGGCTGGGTCTGCCTCCTCCGAGGGCAGCGCTTGCAGGTTCACCACCTGGTCTCGAAACGGGGTGGTAGGAACCTTGGGCACATAGCCGGGCCGGGGTCTCAGGATAACGTGAGAGTAGGCCGGCCCGAATTCAAGGCACGATTCGCTGACCGAAAATGCCTCCAGGTCCCCGACTCTCTTGAACGATGCCAACGCGATCAGCAGAGCTGTCTTCATGGACAGGATTTTTAATGATACCGAATCGAGTGGCTCGAACGGATCTCCCTGCAGACCCGCTAGTACTACAGAGAGGTCCCAAGAGGGCATGAGAGGGGGGCGGGATGGATTTAATCGCCGCGCGCCTCTGAGGAACCGGATGATTAGATTATGCTTCCCGAGCGTGTTGCCATCCACCGCGTCATGATGAGCGGCGATGGCAGCCACGTAAACCTTCAGTGTGGAGGGGGACAGCCTGCGCTCCAGCTTATCCTGAAGGAAGGATAACACAACACTAATCTGGCAAGTTCGGGGGTCTTCTCGGCGAGAAGCGCACCACTCAGTGAATAGACTCCACTTCAGGGCGTAGGCATGCCTCGTAGAGGGTGCTCTAGCCTGAGTGATGGTGTTAACCACCGAAACCGGTAAGTCACCTAAGTCGTCCGCGCTCCGTCTATGGACCACACGTGGAGGTTCCAGAGATCTGGGCGCGGGTGCCAGATGGTGCCCCGTCCCTGGGAGAGGAGGTCCTCTCTCAGGGGAATGCGCCAGGGAGGGGCCGCCGCGAGGAGTGTGAGTTCGGGAACCCAGGTCCGGTTGGGCCAGAGAGGCGCAACAAACAAGACCTGCTCCTCGTCCTCCCTGACTTTGCACAGTGTCTGTGCAATTAGGCTCACTGGGGGAAACGCATACTTGCGTAAGCCCGGTGGCCAGCCGTGTGCCAGCGCATCCGTGCCGAGGGGGGCCTCGGTCAGGGAATAAAACAACTGGCAATGGGCGTTCTCGGGGGAAGCAAACAGGTCGACCTGGGCTTCCCCGAAGTGTTCCCATATCAGCTGGACCGAGTCCGGGTGGAGTCTCCATTCTCCTCGGGATACTGTCTGCCGTGAGAGCGCATCGGCTGCACGGTTGAGACTGCCCGGGATATGAATGGCACGCAGCGAACTCAGCCGCGTGTGACTCCAGAGGAGCAGACGGCGAGCGAGCTGAGACATGCGACGAGAACGTATACCCCCCATACGGTTGATATAAGCTACCGCTACCGTGCTGTCCGTCCTGACCAGCACGTGTTTCTGCTCTAGCACCGGTAAAAAGCGGCGGAGAGCGAGAAACACTGCCAACAGCTCTAGGCAATTGATATGCCAATGCAGGCGGGGTCCGGACCACGAACCCGCAGCTGCATGCTCGTTGCACACGGCCCCCCAGCCCGTGCTGGAGGCATCTGTTGAAACAACAACATGCCTGGACACTTGCCCTAGGGGCACCCCGGCCCGTAGAAAAGCAAGATCCGTCCAGGGACTGAGGGTGCGGCGACACAGCGGAGTGATGACCACCCGGTGCGTGCCCGCGCGCCATGCCCGTCTGGGAACCCGATCGCGAAGCCAGCGCTGAAGCGGTCTCATATGAAGCAAACCGAGCGGCGTGACAGCGGCTGCAGATGCCATATGCCCCAGGAGCCTCTGAAATAATTTCAGTGGGACCACTGTATTCCTGTCGAGCGAGCTCAGACAGGAAAGCACCAGCCTGGCGCGCTCCTCCGAGAGGCGCGCGACCATATCGATCGAGTTCAGCTCCACCCCGAGATAAGAGATTCTCTGCGCGGGGCAAAGTCTGCTCTTCTCTCGGTTGACCTGAAGCCCCAACTGGTCGAGGTGCCGAAGCACTTTGTCCCTGTGCATAATCAATTGCTCTCGGGACGATGCTAAAATCAGCCAGTCGTCGAGATAATTGAGTATGCGGATGCCCGCAAGCCGAAGGGGCGCTAGGGCACCCTCCGCGAGCTTGGTGAAAACCCGCGGAGACAGAGAGAGCCCGAAGGGGAGGACTTTGTATTGCCACGCTCGCCCTTCGAACGCAAACCGGAGAAATGGACGGTGGCGTGGAAGAATGGAGACATGAAAATACGCGTCCTTCAGGTCTATTGCTGCAAACCAATCCCGAGGACGAACGCACTGCAGTATGCGCTTCTGCGTGAGCATTCTGAACGGCATTTTGTGTAAATGACGGTTCAGTCTGCGCAGATCTAGGATTGGTCTTAACCCTCCGTTCTTTTTGGGCACGATGAAATACGGGCTGTAAAACCCGCAGTTCATCTCGGCTGGGGGACCTGCTCGATTGCATCCTTCGCCAGGAGGACAGCAATCTCCTCTCGCAAGGCAGGGGCGTTCACGGGGCTGACCCTCGTGAAATGGACGCCCGTGAACCTGGGAGGGCGAATGGCGAATTGTATCGCATAGCCGAGTCCGATCGTCCGTATGAGCCACCGCGACGGGCTGGGCAGCGCTAACCAGGCTGGCAGAGCCCGCGCTAATGGCATCATCGGCGCGATCGTTGACGTGCCAACGGAGGGGCAGCTCGGGAAGGGAGAGCTCACCCCGGGAAGCAGAGCGGCCCGAGGAAGAGCCGAAAATAAGAGAATTTCTCTTACCTTCCTCCCTGGATCCCGCGATGAGGCTGGAGTGAGAGAAAGGAGTCCGTTCTCTTGCACTCTGGAAGCCTGTGGCGAAAGAGCCCGGCGCTGCGAGCTGGAAGGCGGGGCGTCCCAGACTGGCAAGGCTCGGGCATGCGCACCCGGAGAGAGAGGAAACTGCTCTTTTATTGAAAATTTGGTCACCGCCAGCCCAGAGGGCGGCAGTGGTGGTGTTATTGATGTTGTGCGTCCTCGGCCCTCCACCGAGGAAAGAGCAGGTCCCCTCTTCTCCGGGTGGCCCGTCTCAGGGACGCTTCGCGGTCCTCTTACCGGACTTAACGGCGCCCTGGATCGGGGGCGTCGCAGACCCGCGGTTAGCTCGGCGTTGCCGCTTGGCCGGTGGAGCGGGCAGCGGAAGCGGAGCGGATGTTGGGGTCGCGGGCGGACGCCCTCGGCGAGGAGCAGCAGGAGCGGATGGGGCAGCGGGGAGAGCAGTTTTCCGAGCCCGCTGATGAATGACCACTCCCATCGCTTTGGACTGCTCCTTCACCGCGGAGAATTCCTGGGTAAATTCCCCGACGGTGTCGCCGAACAGGCCAGCCTGGGATATGGGAGCGTTAAGAAAGCGCGCTTTGTCAACGTCAGCCATATCTGCCAGGTTTAGCCAGAGGTGGCGCTCCTGGACCACTAATGTGGCCATCGTCTTCCCCAGGGCACGAGCAGCCGATTTGGTGGTCATGAGAGCATAATCGGTTGCCGTGCGGAGCTCATGCATCAAGCCCGAGGAAGAACCACCCCCCTGCAGCTCAGCCAACTTCTCCGCTTGGTAGCGTTGATAGGTGGCCATCGCGTGCAAGGCGGATGCAGCCTGACCCGCAGCGGTGTAGGCTCTGGCCGTGAGAGACTCAGATAACCTACACGCTTTGGAAGGGAGTTTGGGTGGACCTCTCCAGGTGGAGGCGCCTTGCGGGCAAAGATTGACCGCAATAGCGCGCTCCATCGGGGGAATCGCCTCATATCCCCTGGCTGCCCCGCCATCAAGGGTGGTGAGGGCGGGAGCGCACGAGGACCGGGCAGCAAAAGGCGCCCTCCATGCCTGCGTGAGCTCACTGTGTACTTCCGGGAAGAAAGGGACGGGGGGCTTGGAAGGCTTCACCTTCTTCTTAGCCCCCACGTAACACCCATCTAAGCGGTCCGGCCGCGGAGCTGGGGGACAAGCCATCTCCAGTCCAACGGCCGAAGCAGCCCGGAATAACACGGCTAACATGTCCGACTCCAAATCCGGAGTCCCGCTGACAACCCCGGAGGGTGGCAGCGGATCCGAATCGTCATCGGAGCATGTTAGCCCGCCCTCCGATGCAGCGGTGGACATCGCATCCCCGGTGTCATCTAATGAGAGCGCGGCCAGCCCGGAGGATGGACCAGCGCTCTCACTCGAAGCTTGGACGGAGCACACTGAAGAGGAGCGGGGGATCCGCGGGCCCGAAGGCGACGGAGAAGCCCCCACTGTAACCCTCAGGCCTGCCCGAGTGCTAACCGCATGGCGGGGAGCAGCAGGGGTGACGCACCCTAATACTAGGGTACGCCGCGACCTTAACTGTGCTACAGTCAAGCCCTCGCAGTGAGGACAAGAACTGTCCACAAGCACCGCATCAACATGCCGGACCCCCAGACATGTGATGCAATGCTCATGTCCGTCATCCGGGGAGAGGAAACGACCGCATCCAGAAACGCACGGTCGGAACGACATCTTGAAAAAGACGCGTTGCTCGACCGTGTTGCTCTCTTAGGGAAACTCTGCTCTTTAAGAAAACTGCTCTTTTGTCTTTTCACGCCAGTGAAACGCCCAGGGGACGGGAAACCCAGCTCGACCGCCGCTTCTGCGTCTTCTCCCACACTGGTGAGTAATACTTCTAGTATTTTGGCAGAGGTTTATTTCTCCAGTCTCAGTGAGGCTCTGAAGTAACAATTCTAAGGCTCGCTTCTCAGCAGACAGCTTATATAGCGCTAATTGCTAAGCGCTGTCAGCTGTGGAGCTGAGCTCCGCCAATTCACTTGGCGTTCATTGGCCCGTTTTCTTAATCTCCAGAGTGATTGGTCGTCTGACGTACTCCCATAGTCTGTAAGACACACTCGGAGTTCCCATATGAAGGGGAACCCAAACACCTTAAAAAAACGGGTTCTGGAAAGCCCAAGGTGTCCCACAGTAACCATGGTTCAAATGGACAGTTTATCTTCATTCTCAAAAGCGAGCCGTGTCAGGCTTTTCTCAAATGAAGTACACTCACACACCTCAACCCCGGCATTTGCGGACCATCTATCTCTGTTTGGCTGATGCCCATCCGCAATTCACTTTGACAAATGTACAAGAACAGGACACTCAGCTTTGGCTGAGAAGGTCAGGATTTCAAACAGAGCTGATTACAAAGCGATGTTGCTCTGCTGATGGATGACTGCTGGAAAGTGAACTCTGGCGGCTCATCAATGAATTATTCGGAGGCGTTTCTGGCACGGTCAGAGCTCCATGTGTAAAATCGGCAGGAAAAGACAACCTCGGGAAGTTAAATCGCCTCATGACGTCTTAAAGAGATGGGTGAGTGTCAGACAGAGGAAAGTGAAAGCATGCTAATGCATGGCCGTGCGCTGGAATTGCACAATGCCGCAATTAAAAGATTTCCTGTCACATCACTAGATGAGAAATGTGCTTTCATTACAGGCGCAGAGACTTTGTTTTATTAGCAATGATGAGTGAGAAAAGCATCACGTGAGGGGAATAGGACTCACCTGCCGACTTTGGGGTGAACTTGTCCCGATTTGCAGCACAAACGGCCAGAAGCCGGTAGCCGAGGTCCAGATCAAAACCCTGCTGCGCTGCCACGCGGCTTACAACCTGTGGAGAAACAGAGCAACATTTTAGAGAATGTGTATGCTTTTACCTGTGGTACACAATTTTAATTCTAACCCAAATAGAATACTTCAGCTTTACCTATTAACAATTGCATTACTATTATTTTACAGATACTACAATATTTGATAATAATCATTAGTTTACATCTGCATCTCAACACAAGCTATTGTCAAAGTGTTTGTCGTTATTATAAGAAAGTCTAATGATGAAATAATTAACTGTCTAATTTCTACACCTTTCAGTTTTGCCTTAAAATAACAAAAAAAATACACTCAAATGTGACCTTTGCCTGAAAATATTTATCGTGATAATATTTTGGTCATAATGCCAACCCCTATTATAACATTAAATCTCCAAATTTTGAGCTACACCATGGCAGTGTATTGCGTTTACAATTTGAAAGCTGCTTCACTTCAAGTGTTGCCATGTCCACTTGCTATACACATCTTTGGGCTTGTGGTTTTGACTTAATCAGGTTTTTGGAGTTATGACAGTGAGCAGATGAGGGTTGCAAGATTTTGGTATTATTAAAAAATTATTTCTATTTAATATGGATTTTGGGCCTCACAGTGGCGCAGTGGGTAGCACGTTCGCCTCACAGCAAGAAGTCGCTGGTTCGAGCCTCGGCTGGGTCAGTTGGCATTTCTGTGTGGAGTTTGCATGTTCTCCCTGTGTTGGCGTGGGTTTCCTCCGGGTGCTCCGGTTTCCCCCACAAGTTTAAAGACATGCGCTATAGGGGAATTGGGTAGACTAAATTGTCCGTAGTGTATGAGTGTGAATGGGTGTGTATGGATGTTTCCCAGAGATGGGTTGCAGCTGGAAGGGCATCCGCTGCATAAAACATATGCTGGATAAGTTGGCGGTTCATTCCGCTGTGGCGACCCCAGATTAATAAAGGGACTAAGCCGAAATGAAAATGAATGAATAATATGGATTTTTTTTATTGTGCAAGATCTGGCAATCCAAATAAGTCTAAACTCCTTCCCTGTCGCTTCTTGCCAAGAGAGCATACATTAAAAACTTCACCAAAAGCTAGTTGTTCAATTGGTTCCAAACACACTTTATATAACTTTTATAAAATCGGTGGTCAATACCAGCATTTTTCTGAAGTTTTTTTGGTTGTTAAATGTTGTTGAAACTCACATACATTACTCAACTGTGTGTGTAAAGAACTAGATTAGGCACTTAAAGGTGAACTGACAACAGAGTTTAGCAGGAATGCATACAGTATGAGGACTTTGTGTACTCGTGTGTGTCCATTATTTGCATTCACAAGAGAGTTGCAAACACAGTTCTCTGCTAAAAGACTGAAGGAAAACTCAAGCTGAAATGTTCTAAACACACTCTTTAGCATTAAGGCTATTGAATTTTTCAATAGTCTACATGAGCTATATGCAATTAAGCTTCCTTGAAAATCTAGCCCAGACTCCCATGAGAGCAGAGAAAACCAGCAGTATACTCACATCACCCAACTAACCCCCTCTACCCCCCCTTCCTTGTACACCAAATATCTCTCCAAAAACTACTCATAAAAGAGCAATTTCCCTTTTTTTAGTGCAATCATATCAAATATTTATATATGTGCATGAATAATGTATTGAAAGATAAAACAGCCACCTCCACTGATGCCGAATAGTGTTAAGACTGTGTTGATATTTGCGGGGTGCGATTGATGAGTTTTCCCCAGAGATGTGTGCGGCTTGTGCGCAGACGTCTCTGTTTGTTCACTGAATACCCTGATCTGCGGAGACCACAGCCCGCACTTGGCCCCTTGAACTCGCAACTGCAGCTTCTTTCAAAGCCTCTTGTGATCTTTCGCCGAACAATTCAAAAGCGTGTAAATAAAACCCTAAAGCCACATGTAAGACAGAGACGTAGGTGACAACGTTACCGCACTGAATACGTAACTGAGGCCTTACCTGTGGAACGTCTTAAAGAGATAGCTCACACGCATAAATCCCTCAAGAAACTTCCATAATGACCTATTTCCCTGATTTCTTTTCATAAAATATTTATCTTTTTTTTTTTTTCAACTTAAAACTGTGAGGAATTACGGTCAATTACTGTGCCTCTCCACGCTGCCCTATAAAAATAAATAAATAAATACAAAAATAAATACAAAAAATAATAATAAATAAATAAATAAATACATTTAATTTAATAAAATTAAAATAAAATATACAATGAAAAAATAAGTAATAAATAAAAGTAGTAATAAATAAAAAACTCTGTATAGAATAAAATAAACAATGAATGAAAAATAAAAATAGAATATAAAAATGTTAAAAACGTAATCAAATTAAATAAAATATATTTTTTAAATAAAATATACAATGAAAAAATACATAATAAATAAACAAAAATAAACAAATATAATAAATAATTTTTTTTTAATTTAATAAAATAAATAATAAATGAAAAAAATAAAATAAAATATATTACATAAATAAACTATGAAGCCATAAGGCTTTATAACCTTACGTTTTAGCAAGTTTGAAATTTTTTATGTATGGTTGTTGTTGTTTTTTTTTGTATAGTTTTTAGTATTATTTTAGTAGTATTATTATATTTCTGACGTCATTATGATGCATGTTGGATTGTGTTTTTTTATATATTGTTTGAGTGATTTTTGTTTGTATGTGTTAGTTGTGTCCTGATGCTACTGCTCTAATTTCATTGTTCCTGGCAGGATTAATAAACTTCTTAATCTAAATGAAAGGTTGTTTACCAACTGGTTGATTCACTAAATGATTCATCCATTATTTCTCACAAAATATATTTTTTGTCTTTATTGGCGCTTTCCAGCCCCTGGTTACCATTACATTTCATTATATGAAAAATTGCATGAGAAAAGAATGTTTTCATAATGCGTCATTAGTTGGCCATGTTGGAGAGCAGAAGGCAAACAATGCCCCTGAACCAATCAAAATTTGCTGATTACTGCTGCTCAAAATGATGCACTAATTAGTCCAACCAGAAAAAAATTATAAATAAAAATGTAGAGTAAAGCTGTAACAAATCAAGCAGAATAAAGCCTATTAAACTCAGTCTGTCAAAATATCACACCTTTTTCTTATGTCCATCTCTATCATCCTTGCATATATATTTTTTCATGGTTTTTGCAGCATAAATATGCAGAACAAGGTATTTAGTAGTAAAGAGCCATAAAATCTACGCTGTTTACATGCAAGTATCTCCAAAATAACTATAGGGATAACTGACAAAATTGTGACACAAGTGAAAACACTCTATTCTCCAAATGTCTTAGTCATATAAGTTTAGAATAGCGCAAGGCTAAGAACACGCAAACAGAACTTATTTTTAGTAACCTGTTCCTTTAAAATTACACAGCACTTAAATATTTTAGTCCACAGGCACACAATGACATTTTCTAAATAAAGAAAACTCTTACGTTTGCGCAGATTAAGGTTCCTATTTTTCCAGCTAAGCCATGGCTTTAAATATTGCTCTGAAAAACATTCAATTTGAACAATTTCACTTTGTCTCCTCTTTCGCTCTCTATTATTCTATCCATCAAAAAAAAGGCAGCGGCAATACAGAAGGAGAGGCATTCAACCTTTCATAATATCTGCTGTAAAATCTGAACGAGGCTGTGCATGATCTTTAATGACTCATGTATCACACTGCTGCAGCTGTGCACTGCGTTTATCCACTTACTCACCTTCTCAATGCTTAACACCCAGCGCTTGACGTGCAATTTATGTTCCACATGGGGTGCAAACGTGACTCTTCTTAATCATAAATTGTCCTACATCTGCTACCAAGGCGGTGCGACAAAAAACGACAAATCAAACCTGCCCCGACAGATTCCTATTCGTGTTTTAATGGTCAAATAATGGCTTAATGGGATTCCACAGTAGGATGGCATCTATGAAACTGGAAATCTACAGACATTTTTTTTGTCCTCCAGTTCTTTTGGGAGGATTTTTTATTTTTATTTTTTGGGACAAGCAGAGCTGCTGCGCTCTTGCCAAACTTTAATTTCCTCTCTGCAGCTGCACTTGCCAAACGCAGCAGCCAGGCGAGCTGCCATGAGGGCTGGTATAGATTCCTCTGGCGTTTAGAAATGCATCCTCTCATAAGCCTTTTCCACATAATCTCTCTTCTCAGAATGCAGGCCTAAAATATTAAGTGATTCAACAGAAAAAAAAATTATAATAATAAAAAAAATCACTGAGCCACGCAAATCTCCTCAGTTGCAGTCTTGTTAAAGGGCCGAGTGTGCACAAACAGTGGCACGAAATATACAGTGTACAGTATAAATGAGCAAATCCCTTACAGATCTCTCTTTTAAAATACAACTTCCTATAGGCTGCTACCCTATAATATATTTGTGTATATACATTACATTAGTCAGTACACTGCAATAAATGCTGGCTTTCATTTGTGTTGGGACAACATGTAGGAATTAAGTTAACTTATTAGTGTTTAATAGATTGAACATAAAACAATTAAGCTGTCTCATCAAAAAAACTCAAGATTTGTGTTGTTTCAGCTTATTTTAAGTAAGTAGTTTGAACAAACAACAAACATAATTTATTTGAGTGTAAAAAGTCGTGAAATAATTCAGGCTGCACAATGTGGTGGAAAAAAAATCGAAATGCGATTTATCTGATTTATCAAATTTGCAATTTTTGATTTACTACCATTTCATAAAAGAGCTTCAGGTTAGATGTGGTGGTTTTAAAAGCACCAAAAACAGACTAAGCATAATCACAAAGTACACTGCACTATGCTATTGTTTATTTAAAACCTTAAACATTGTTGTCATTTTTTCCAATATAGTAGTCAGTTGTCATGATAAATTAAGACAATAACTACAGTATTTTGAATTCAATGAAATTAATTATATATAAAATCTTATATAAAGACATATAAAACCTTTACATTTAGATTGCATTATATTTTTCAAATTGTTCAGGATAATGTGCTTACAAAGTGTCAGATTTTTTAAAAAACAATTAATCATGCAGGTTTAGAAATAATCTAACAACTTAACCTTAGATTATGGGGCAAAAATGTGTACACCCCAATGAATATGTTAACAAAAAAACAGGCAAAAATCAAGAAAATCCATAAAAATATATTATTTATTTTAAATTTTGTAGTTTTTTTTAAATTAAAACCTATTAGACTTATATAAACCTATTAAATATATTTAAATATATTATCTTTCTATTTAGGGTGACATGGTGGCTCAGTGGTTACCACTGTCGCCTCACAGCAAGAAGGTTGCTGGTTCGAGTCCCGTATGGGTCAGTTGGCATTTCTGTGTGGAGTTTGCATTTTCTCCCCTGGTGCTCCGGTTTCCCTCACAGTCCAAAGACATACGGTAGGTGAACTGAATAAACTAAATTGGCCGTGTATGAGTGTGAATGAGTGTGTATGGATGTTTCCCAGTAATGGGTTGCGGCTGGAAGGGCATCCACTGTGTAAAACATATGCAGGATAAGTTGGCGGTTCATTACGCTGTGGCGACCCCTGAAAAATAAAGGGACTAAGCCGAAGGAAAATGAAATTAATAAATCTTTTTAATCATATTTTCGTATTGTGTTTCTACTCTTATTTTAACAAAAATAACAGTTTAATAAACCAAATTAGTTCAAATTTACCAAAATATATTGTCTAAATTCGTTGATAAATGGATCATAATATTCATTTTCATAAAGGGATGTACTCATTTATGCTATACACTGTACAATAAAAAGGGCCTGTTTGTTTTTTTCCAGAGAGAGGCTCAGCCACAGCACTGCAGAAATACAGGGCCTGACGAGAAAAGGCAGTGGAACAGCAGAGATAGTTGTCATCGCTAAAGCTACTGACAGTTTGGAGATGTCATTTATCATTTGGCTGAGTGCTGATATTGTGCAGCTGGGAAACAATGGAGGAACAGCTCCATATGTAGGTCTGCGGAGAGCACAGATCTACCTGCTGCCTGAGGGGAAATGTGTAAGACATGTCCACATCTGTCAGCCAGTGTTCTTATCTCCAGCGCTCTTTCATCTCTCCACCATCCTCACCTGGGGACGAGAAGCTCTCTCTGCTGCTCTCTGAGGGTCCGCACCGCATCAGACAAATTAATTACAATATACACAGCGCAAACAGACTGCACAAACTGTGTGGAGTGAAGACGGCGTCTGGGGAACACATTGTCAGGTACACACATGACATAAGCTCCAGAGAGGAAGGCAGGAGCAAAAGACTTGGGCTGTCAGAGCTGTGGAGAAGCACCAAAGAAGGCTGGAGAAACTGTACATTAACATTCACAGTCAATTCAAAAGTACTTGAGCTTGGTTGGTGGAGAAAGTCATGGAAGTATGTGAAGTTGTTTTGAGTGAGCTTATGCAATTGATAAAAAAAAAAAATGTGAATATGAATGCTGGTAACCTCACAATATTACAAAACAAAGAAAAAATGATATACTGTAAATCAGCCAGTTAAAGGTTTAGAATGATGTCTCTTATGCTAACCAGAGCTTCCTTAAATAAATAAATATGTAAGTAAATAAATAAATAAATAAATAAATAAGCAAATAAATAAACAAACAGATAAATAAATAAGTAAATAAATAAACTTTTTCTATGTTAATATATTCAGTTTTTTGTTTTGTTTTTGCTGTTTAAGCAATTTAATTTCAGGCTGCAATTGAAGAACAATAAGTACAATGTTCTTAAAACAATTAAAGTAAAAAAGAAAAAAAAGTTGTGTCGCAAATTTCTACACTTTACACTTAAATAATATACTTGAATTCTTCTTTATGTAAACATTGTGTTTGAGGATTTAACTTGGAATAAATAGTGCAGAGTTATTTAATTCTGTCATCTGGGTATAACTAGCCACTTGCTAGCAATGTTATTCGTAGAAGCTGTGCAGTTATATTTTATATCCAATTATTTCCTTTTGTGGGATGTAGTCATGTAATATATATCCTGCTTGCTCAATTAAAAAAATGAAACCCCCATTCAGGTAGACACTAGAGTTGTGATCACCCTGTCTGGGTTTATGCTCCAACAACAACTCTTACTTGCATGAAACTCTGATTCTTCTGTTAAAAACCCCCCAAAATTAACTGGAAGAATTGCATGTTATCATTTAGCAATATAACTACATTTAATGATATTTTAGGATTTATTATGGCCTTCAGTCTCCTGGCTGAGAATCACTGACCCAAGACATACAATAGCAACTCTTTAGAGAGAGAAAGAGAGAAAAAAAATCAATGATAACTGATAAGTTTAAGTATAGCTAGAACAGACATATTCCTAGCCTCCAAGCAAATAACTATCTAAGGAATTCAGATCACAGAGTGGGAGTGGAACTGCAATAAGACCAGTGGAAATCAATGGGAAATGTCTGTAAGCCCACAAAAAGCACCTGGACTGAAGGCCTGAACCAGACAGAAGGTAATGCTAAATACAGGCAATGTGCCATAATCAATGACACTCTTAGACAATGTGGGACTGGGGGCTGTTTTTCAACCAACTATATGTTCTGCACCACTAGCATCACAGAGAAGAACTAAATATGAAAACAAATCATATTCTTAAAGCAGCTTCCCAAACACTTTAGGAGGGAATCAACCAACTAATGGCTTACTTATACAGTAGCTGATTTTGCATATTGAGATAAAAGAACATATTTAAGATGAAACAAAAAATTAAATACCCTGACATTTAAACAGCATTATAAAAAGCAGAGGTTACAGGAGGGAAGAAAAGAAACAGAGGGGGATAGAGTTGAGTGGGTGGGCTGAGGGACGCATGAAGCGTGACTGTAGCTTTAACCTTCGTCACTGGCCCCTGACATGAGGACAAGACTTGAGCAGCTGCTGTCTTACCGTCAAACATCCCATAAGGCTTTGCTCGAAGGGCCGCTGGAAGGCTCGTGGGTCTCCGCACCAGTCCAGCAGCTCTGTGGCCGCCGTCTGGAAATTGGCCGGATTCTGTAAGTGCTGTTCGAAGAGAAAAACATCACAAAGAACGCATGGTTAATAACAGAAAACAGAGAAGATTTCAACATTTTGACAACTCTCATTTTCATTATTAAAACAAACATTATAAAAAATAATAACATTGTTTTAAAAGAACAACAAAATACTTCATTATGCAGGAATCACACAAATAATAGTCTTGTGTTTACAAAGAAAAAAAACTTGGCTACTACAGAAGACATTTTGATTGACAGAGCAGAGATCATGGTCCTTTAAAGCAATTGGAAAGTGTAAACAAAGTAAAAACTCCCAAATAAACAAATGAAACATTACAAAATAGAGAGAAACGGTTAATTAATGGATCTTTTTTTTTTGCAATGTAATATTTGAGTTTACAATATAACTATTAAAACTGTGGGAACCTATGTGTTCTGTTATTTTACAAGCTTGCCGAATAAATTAGGAAAATTAAACTTTCATTAAACTCAGTGTGAAATCAAAATGTACTGTTTATTTTGCTAGCGCACATTGTTATTCTTTAGGTGAACAAATAATCTGTCCAAGTTAATCCACTGAAAAAAAATATTTTTTTGTAATCTTTAAACAAATCTGACCATTTGCTTCCATGTTTAGAGTGGTGGACCTTCTATGTTGATGTCAGTTTGACTGCTTTAGCCACAATATTCTTAACAACTCCACTCTTACTGTTAGTTTGCTATAAGGGAATGATGGCCAAAAAAGCACCGCCTCCTACTCAATATTCCATTTCTGTTGGAAGAACATCAACATACTGAAAAGTCCATGTCTCTTTACATGGACTTTAAACCGAGAATGCTTCTTTAAACAGTCAAGAGCATTTAAACTCACTGAAAAATCCAAAGATCAACTCGATGTAAAGAAATCATTTAATATCATGTGAACGAAAAAGAATAAATCTATTCTGAATCATAAACCATATTCCACTTCTACACATCATGGCATATTTACGACCTGTACTCGACGAGAGCTGGTATACATTGAGCGTAATGTGAATATCGTTTTCACTCGACCAAGTGCTCCAGACCCTCCTGCCCTTTGACTCGGTGCATCTGCACAACCCCGCAAAAACCCAGCCGGTAACCCAAGGCCTCCTGGTCCAAACGCAGCTGTGCATTCTGGGACAGATCCACCCTCCTGACAAAGAGCTCAGTGTGCTTCAAGGCCTCCTCGAACACCACAGCACGTCCTAATCCAGACTCTTCATCATCTTTTGTCCACTAAGATGTAATAGATCTGCACTTCTGAAAGCAATAGTCAAGCAGGCTGGCCAATAAGGCGAGCACAAGAAGGGGGGGCTTTGTAACAGAACTCAACGAGAAGAAGCTTATTCTCCTTCCCCCATTTTTTTTGTTATTTATTGAGCGGCGAGGTTGTTTATCCTCCCCTCAGGACAGCCCTCCCCCCACCCGAACTCTCCTGCGACTGGTGGCGCACAAGACATGACAAGAAATTTAAACAAACGAGCAATCTGTACACCCTCTTCAGAGCCGCTGCACGTTTAATGCTCTGAGGAGGAGACTGTGCACTTTGAAGAGCATTATAGTCGGACGGACACCTCCTTTTCCTCGGCTCACAGCGAGGAAGCCGCATTGTCTTCCGAGGGCGGCAGAGGTCGCCATTTGAATGAGCGGCTTTGGTGTGTGTGTGTGTGTGTGTGTGTGTGTGTTGACAAAGAGCTCATCTGACAAAGAGCCAATGTCTACTGCCGCAGAACCCTGCTGAGTAAATCCTGCACAGCATAAGGGATATTCGGGTAGTGAACGTTCCCCCTTACGTTGCAAAAAAAACTAACAAAAAAATAAAATCTCCATTTTGAGGGCTAGGCTTTGTTTAAACGGACATTCTGGTGTCTGGGTCTGACCGTACAATTATCAGGAGGGGATGAAAAGCTGTTGTGATTGCGGGCGCTCAGAGCAGTGTGTCAGCAATGAAGGGTTTTTGGCAGGATCGCAACACAGGTGTTAACGCAACAGCGGCCAAAATCTCAGCACTCCACCTTTTCCCTGCTAAGCACACGGTGTCCAAACAGGACCTCTCCACCTCAGGGCAGATCTGTGTGTTGTGATCAGTCACTCCAGAGGCATGACGTCTTGTTGCTTGACCAGGACCTGACAACTACACTTCCAATCATCTATAATTGCAATACCACTGTGTCAAAGAGGCCGTGTACTGGAAAAAATAAGGGTTTCCTGCGGTTTTCATGATTTCCACTAAGTTTAGTTATAGGAACTAAGCTGCAAAAAGCATGTAATTGTAAAGTAACTGTCATAATTATTCAAATAGATAGATAGATAGATAGATAGATAGATAGATAGATAGATAGATA
>CAIGQW010000302.1:11427152-11455960 GCA_903798125.1 Danio choprae | reverse complement strand
TATATATATAAATATAAAACACACACATGCGATGATTCAAGTTTTTTGACAGTGTCTGTGTGAATTTCCCCCAAAAATGTAGGAGCAAAAATTGCCTTAGCATTTGCACAGAGACACAAGTACACCATCAGTCTTTAAAATCAATTAATTAGCAGATATAAAAAGAAAATGAACTCCTTTCCACTTGCAATTAGCCCTGTGGCTTGTCTGCTTCCCAAAAACCAGGCAGCCAGTTTGGAAATCGTCTGCAGCTGTTAAACTATTTGATATTTGAGAGCGTTTGGCGTCTATAAATATTAAACAGCAGTACGGTGCCAGGGGTCTCTACAATGGCAGGTATGTGTCACCAGATACTCCAGGACAATCCCATCATGCCATGAATACGCTGGAGGGGGGGGGGGGGGACTTGACAGAGACTGTGTTTCTGGGGTGTTTGATGAACTCAAACTCCTTCTGCTCTCATTCCTCAGTCTGTTCACTTCAGCTCTGATTCACAGCACAGGTTCAAGAGCGGAGCTGTGAAAAACCCCAGCTATCTCAGATAAGAGCTCTGTGTGGCGCTTGGCCTGTCCGGCTCCAGACAGCAACAAATCACCATGTGCATAATTCACAGTTTAACCCTTCGCTCTTATCAACACACTGGCCAGGACTTTCAAGCATGGCTGTTGATGTGTGTGTGTGTGTGTGTGTGTGTGTGTGTGTGTGTGTGTGTGTGTGTGTGTGCGTGTGTGTGTTTGTGAAGCTGAGTAAAAGCATGTCCAGCATTCCTGACAGTCTTCTCTCAGCCTCCTCTGGCTCATCCTGAGATTCGCTCATTTGTCGGAGTTCGCCAACTGCCAGGCCTGGATGGTCCTGTATAAATAAACCAGGAAGAGCTTCCAAACCGCTTAGTGTTCAGGTGGCAGGAGCAGTAAAACAGCAAAGAAGAACAAGTCTACTACTGGTGGAGCAGCATTTGTTGTGATTCTTCACTTCCTCTATTAAAACTTACACTTTTCAGCTAATGGACTATAACTGACAACCAAAATGAAGAAGAAACTACCAACCAACTCTAAACAATTGCCACGGATTAATATACATCTAATGTACATCATAGCCCCGAAAGTCATGAAAAAGGCTCCTGTTTATCAATCCATAACATAACTATTAAATCCAATCTATAACATATTTACAGATTTTTTTTTTGCTATGGTTTCATTTAATAAACATTTATATTTAAGGGTGGGTTTATACAAACTACATAAAAATATAAAGTTTTTTTTTTGTTTATACACCATTATACAACATTATTAATGATTTGTAATTATATAATGAAAATTATAAAAATATATTTTATTACATTTAAAGGTGAATATTAGGCTCATTTTTCAGGAATCATTGTAATATGTGGACTTGTGCCTTATTATAATATTGTAATTTACAAACTTCATGTTCACACCACTATTTATATGTATTAGAAAGTAGTATGTTTAGATTTTCATGCCCCGAAAATATTATCATTTGACACTGAAGAAATTCAGCTTTAAAGTATTTACAAAAATACTTTTAAATATTTAAAGTCACAGAAAAAAAATATTTCACAGAAATATTATTCAATATATTTTCTGTATTTTTGAGCAAATAAATGCAGCCTTGTTGAGCATAACAGTTTTCTTTAAATATATATATATATATATATATATAAAATATAATCTATAAAATCTATTAAAGATTTTTACTGGTAAATGTTTTACACGGTCATGTATCAGCTGATCAGTAAATTCAGTGTTGGTGTTGTGTGTGCTATTTAAAAATAAATATTTTAAATTTGAACCAAACATATTCAGCAACTTTAAATTGAATAATTAAACCATAGTAGATGTATTTCAAAAAGAACTGTATTTCATAAAACACCAATATAACTTCCAAAAAGCATCAACACTGAATAAAATCAGCCTAAAACTTCAACCAAATATAACTAGCCATTTCGTTTCCTTTATAAACTTAACAGTTTGAGAATCGCTGAAGTAAAGCTGATCAAATACACTGCTGTTCGCCATCTGTTTCTGTAGGTTTTTTTCTTTACTCCAGGCTGTGGTTATGAATGGATGGTCAGTAAGTCTTCAAAAATCAGGTCACAGTGAGACACATGATTGTGAATCTTATGTACTGTTCCCATCTAAAAATAGACCCTAATGCACATCAAGGCAAGGAAGCTACTGAGCATTTCATAAAAGATCCCTTCAAATGAATTCAAAAGCCACAGAACGCTTGTCATGTGAAAGTTACCGAGATTTCATACGTTTACATATCAATTTGCTTCTTTACAAAGAGAGATTTGGCTGGAAGTTTACTTCACCAATTTATTATTTTTGTGGTATCGCTGAAAGAAAATGTGATCTTTTGTAGCGATGCATAAATCCGGAGAGTTCTGATTTAGGGTGACAGCCCAGAGGAGGAATTCCAGGCCAGGCTTTTTAGAACAAGAAAGAAAAAAAAAAAGAGTGTAATTTAAAATATGGTAAGGTTTGGGGTCACTAAGATTTTTAAGGCAAAGGTTTATTTGAACACAAATACAGTAAAAACGGTAAAACTTATATAATTACTGTAAATATAATTACAACTTTAACAATAGTTTTTTTGAATTAAATGTAAATATAAAAGGCAATTTAATCCTGTAATTTAAAGCTATTTTCCTCACAAGTCATTTCAATATAATATGAAGAAATATTTATTTATTTATTTGTTTATTTATTGATTGATTGATTTATTAACTGATAGTAGTAGTAGTGTTGAAAACGGTTGAGCTGCTACATATTTTCTGCTACTCTGATACAGTAGCATTCAAAAGTGTCATTAAATATGCATTTACTTTTATTAATCAATGACAAATTAAATAGTTTAATTGTAAAATTAAAAACTAATGTCAATTTCTTTTTTTATTCTTTTAAATCAAAGAAATGTAAATCAAAAAAGTTCCACAAAACTGAAGCAAAAAATAATAATAATTTCAACATGGTTAATTATAAGAATCCTTAATTATGATTGAGTACCAGTAATAAAAACTGATAACTTTAGAACTCATCATATTAATAGAATCTATATATCATAAAGATTTCTAACACGGAAGATTGAAGTAAAATAATTCACTTCAGAGATCCATGAATAAATTGCAGTACAAAACACTACAAACAACATCAAAAACAATGATCAAATAAATGCAGCCTTGGATAGAAAAAAGAAGTTCTTCCAAACAATAAAAACCTTTCCTAATCCCTAAACTTTTGACCAACAGCAGAACTGAACTCTGGGTTCATGCAGCAGGGCTGACAGGCCGGTGTAAAGCGAACCCTGCAGGCATCAGATCAGCTCTGGCTGCTGCTGGACACTTCAGGGCTCCTACTGCTGAATAGGTAAGCTGAGAAATTCCTCGGCCTTCTGTTTCAGGCCGGCTGTAAAAGTGCTGAAGCATCAGCGGCTGAAGTTCACCACCGCTGGGCTCTGGACTCTCACACACACATATGCTGAAGGACAGAAGCTCTCTCCAAAAACAATACACATCTCCACAAAAGCTCTAGGCATTATTAGTGCTCAAATCAGAGCCAGAAACTACAGGGAAGAGTGGCTGTTTACTAACCTCATATAATTTTAGCAATCTCACTTAGATTTCATTTGTGTATAAACTTCATCTTCAATCAAAGTAAAACCAAGTGACACACACCAAAAGAGCAATGCTGTAAGAGTTTATATGAATTATGGAAATACAGTAAGAGTGCAGTTTTCAGTTTAAGCCGTTCATAACTTTGGATTTTAAAAATTGGTTTTGAAAGCAGTTTCTTCTGCTGACCTAGGCTATCTTTAACAAAAATGCAGTAAAAGCCAAATATCACTGCAATTTAAAATAACTATTTGTTTTTAAGTTATACTTAAAAATTTTACTTAATTTGGATTTTTGTGGTTTTCTTTTGCATTAGCAATAGCCATTAATTCCGTCTACATTGTCACATGATCCTTCGGAAACCATTCTAATTGGTCAGTTTGCCATTTCTGCTTATCACAGTATTCATTATGAACATTGTACAGTAGAATTGTAACTAGACAAAGATATCAGTTTTAAAGTATTAACAGATATATACATATAATTG
This sequence comes from Danio choprae, assembly GCA_903798125.1. Classification (NCBI taxonomy): domain Eukaryota; kingdom Metazoa; phylum Chordata; class Actinopteri; order Cypriniformes; family Danionidae; genus Danio; species Danio choprae. Next base: position 11,451,836 of record CAIGQW010000302.1, on the reverse strand, counting down.
TAACTTACATTGTTTTTTTTTATATCTCCTAAACACAAATTGTCACTGTTTTGGTGCCCACTAGCTTATAGATATCCTAAAAACTAACAATACTGATACAAACATCTAAAAACTTTATTTTAATTTCATGGCACCTTTAAATGTTTTAGTATATATAGATGCAAATATATTAAGTGGAATGATATAGTTCAGCACGGCTTGGCTAGCTTCAGTACAGTTTTGCTTGGTTTGCATTTACACTGGAGTTGCACTGCACCTTTAAAAGTGGGAGGGATTATCACTATAGTTCTCTACTGCTGTGACATTATAAATGGGAAATAAACAAATGCACGACAAACCAACCCTTAACACAGAGGCTATGGTTTTTCCAGGGGAGGCTGACTGACAGATTTGTGCGAACCAAAAATACAACAATGTCTGCAGGCTCTGGTGTCTCGTGTCATAACGTTAATAGTGACAAATCTCTCTGAACAATCAGTGATCAGCAGTGTGTAAATGTCTCGTTTTTTTAATGGTAGGACTCACTTGCAACCAAACACAAGGTGGCATGTTAAATATTCTCAGATATTAAATGTGGAAAACAGTAGAAAATCTCCCGAAATTAAGCCGAACTGGGTGTACCAAGCATTGGAAAAGTTCCTTAAAAACTTTTTTAAAGAAAATAACACAACTGTAGTTACAGTAGGCCTATATTAATTTAATAGTGTTTGATTGATTGTTTTTGTATCATTTGTGACATAAAATTTGCATCAAAATAAAAAAAAGCACATTACCACATTAGCACCATCTAAAAAAAGACTTCCCTGATTTATATACTTTAAAGATATGAAAACAGAGGGTGAATCAAACAGTCACACACTTTCCTACTGTTCACAAGTGAGACCAAAAATCTCCAACATCCGACCTCCTGCTCGCGGCTCCTGCTGTGCAAGAGTTTTCTTCTGTTTCATAAGACAAATCTAATTAGCGCAAAACTCCAATTAAATGAAAAGAATCTATTAGTGGCAGAGAAAAAAAAAGTCTCCAGGAATAGAACTTGTCAATAAGGTGTAACTCTGCTACTCGCTATCATTTTGTTTTTAATATGGTGATGAAGCGAGCTTAAAATACAGTGTTTTAATTATATAACTCACTAATTAAACAAGACCGATCAATGCTTATAGCTCATCACCACTACACCTGTTTACAAGCGCTAGAGAACCGAGTACAGCAGGTTATAAGAGAGGTTTTTGCTGTTTGGAAAGCAGGCGGATGGCACAGCTAATGAGATCAATGTGAAGCTGACTGACATCAAACTCACAATTAGCACATGGTCCTCTGGCCAGGCCTCGTCTGCTTTAGTAGGGCTCAGACCTGTCGAAAAATATAAACAAACAAAAAACAGTTGATCAGCAACACAGATAAGTACTGATTTCTTTTATCTTTGCCATGATGACAGAACATCATAATTTACTAGATATGTTTCAAGATACTAGTATTCAGCTTAAAGTGCAATTTAAAGGACTTACTAGGTTAATTAGGTTAAATAGGCAAGTTATTGTATAACAAAAAGTACCAGAATATATATCATTTTATTAAAAATTAAAATAGTACTAAAATGGTACTTTTATTCTGGTGAAAATAAAACGATTAAGACTCTCTAAAAGAAAAAAATATTATCGTAAATACTGTGAAAACTTCCTTGCTCCATTAAATATCACTTGAAAAATATTGGAAAGAGTGTAAATATTCACAAGAAGGCTAATAATTTTGCCCATTGAATTATATTTTCTAAATCAGATTATGTTTCATTCATATTTTATGAAGTTTTCTATTAGTAATATTTTATAAAGTTACAGTTTTCTTGAGGCACTTTTTCCCCATTACGGTATCAGGGTATCTGTCACTTTATTCATCATTTTTATTTTATTATATAATTATTTGAGATAAATGTGAATATGTGAAATGTGTATATTATTTGCAAACAATATAACTATTCATATATTTACAAATATGATTTTTTTCATTATTTTTAAATAAAAAGTTATTTATGTAAATTACATAAATAATTCTTGAATGCTTTATAAATTATTGATGACAACAACAACAACTACATTTGCTTTTATTTACATAGTTATTATCAGCAACACTTTTATTAACATTCATTTTGTGCATAATATTATAGTGTTAATATCAAAATTAAATCATGTATGTGTGCGTGCGCATAAATTTCTTTTAAATAATATTCCAAAAACAATTAATTAGCAGTGCTGGAGATAATCTGGAAATGTTTTTTTAACCAAGTGACAAAAACACAAACAAATCGGGTCTTGTGTGCTTTTGTCATCTGCACATGCCAGCAAAGTCAGAATTGAGCAAGCAGAGGATGGAGAAAAGCGTCATGCATTCACAAAGAACATCAACTTGTGTGGTGTCGCCTGCAGCTCACAGAATCAACCCGGCTGACGGAGACTCTGCCCCCACGGATTAAGATTTAAATTGAGGCCCATCTATGCTGTCACCAAAATGGATATTGTATCCTTCATGCAGGAAGCCAGGAATTATGGCATCCCTCTCTTCCCCTTTACTGCTCTTGACAGATAAGTGGTGCAAGCAGAGCAGTGGCGCTTTTCAAAAGCAGTGGTCGCCTTCATCTACAAATGCTCAAATAGAGCACGGGACGACCCATCTGTGAGAGAGGTTTGAGCCGCTGCTTCTTTTAAAACATTGCATGCTGTGAACTGACTCAAGTAAATATCCCCATAGGCGACCCTCGTTCAAACATGCGCCATCAAACCATGCTCAGAGCACAAATACTTCCGTCAAGCCACTCAAACGTGGGTTTGTGTCGGGAAGAAAGAATATATCATATCGAGCATATCGTTGATCAGCAGGAAAGATCAACAAATCAAATCAAGACGATCAAGAGTCATCATCCGAGATTTTAAAACCTTTTTGTTTTATTATTATTTTATTATCTATTTTTTTTGTTTTTTTCTTTTCTTTTCTTTTCTAATGAAAGGTTTTCTGATGAAACATATTGTGATAATTTAATTCTGATTCAATTCCTGATATAATATAACAATACAATATAATATAGTATAAAAATCTAAAGAAAAATATTATACATAAAATAAAATGAAACGTGTTGCTTCACAAACAATTTTTCTTTACTTTGTGATAATATTAATACTAACACATAATGTAAATGTATTATTATATATTAATATATTTGTAATATTATAACAAAAATGATAATATTACTATATTATGTTATTATATTAAGATATAACTTTTACAATTTGACAATTTGTTTCAAAACAAATGTATTTTTGGACCGCACGACAATACAAAATGTTATTTAAAATATAATATTATATACAAAATTAAATATACAATAAAATTTGAATAAAATAAAACAAAACAAAACTGAACTAAAATAAAATGAAACAGATGTGTTGCTTCAAAGAATATTTCTCTACTTTGTGATAATATTAATAAAACATTATGTCAATATATTATTATATAGTAATACGAGTAATATTATAGTAAAAAATTTATGTTTACAAATCTTATGTTTGTAAACATTAAAAATTTTACATAATTCTTTTTTATTTTTATGTATTTTTGGACTACCCAATAAAAAAATACAGTTTTATATAAAAATGTAATATAAAATAAAACAAAACAATAAAGCAAAGCTAAAGCAAAACAAAACTAAATAATAACTAAATAAAACACTGTAAGCTGTGGACTTGCTCAAAAATATCCCCAACAGCATCTCTCTTTTAAACACTGTCCTTTAAACAGCAGCGAGCCAAGTAATAGCAGCATCATACCACTCAGACCCTGTTTTTCCAACACACTCCCTTCTCCCATCTCCTCTGTGTGTCCAAGCGGTCTGTGCAACCAAAAGGTCAGTGGTGGGTAATTTGTTTTTAGCTATGCAGACAACCCTCACAACACACACGGCCAGGTAAACCAATTACACCCTGACATGAATGGCCATGACAAACAGCCTTCGCACACAAGCGCCGAGGCCATTAGCGTCACGCCACTGTCCTCCCTCTCAGAGAAGATCACCCGCCCACCACGCTTCACTATCTCTCATTAACCGACCGACCGGCTGATCATTAACCAACACCAACTCAATACGAGCAGATACGCCATACTCCACAGTTTAGATATCAAACTATTCTAAAGTCCCAATATCATGTTCATTATCATGATATATTGTATACTGAATATCAGCGTCTTCCATTTCATACCAAATTTAAAGGTCTCGTGAAATTAAAATTAAATTCTTTTAGATGTTAGTATCAGTTTGTTCGTCAAAGTACACATGAATTCAAACTAACCATAGTGATTTTGTTAGCTCACATTGCTAGTTTTGTGGTGGACAATTCAACTGTGCATGTCATTTAGAAAAAAAATTTAAATCTGAAAATGCACTTCCTGTTTGTTTGTAGTTAAATTCTCAAATTAGGTCTGTCTGGGGTACTGGCTAACATAACCATGCCCCTCCAACTGTCAGTTTTGACAGACCTATGACAACAAAATGAAATGGTGAAGAGGTGGTATCGGTTAGGTTTGTAAAAAAAATCTCCTGATCGTTCTGTATGAAATGCCTACTTTGCTACATCCAATCAGCTCATAGTAGAAAAAAACAAGCCACGCCCACTGTTTGCTCATTTAACAAAATACAATTGTAGCATCCGTTCATGTGGACAGTGACAACATTTCTAGAAGATATAAACATCAAAAGCTTATAGTTTGTCACTTCCACCTAAATGGATTTTCTTTTTTAAATGGTCACCTCATACTTCAGTTTCTCATCAAATATTGACCAATCAAATGCTCTCTAGTATCTGGCACCACCCCCTTCAAGACGCTTCTTATTTGCTTTTGAGCTGTGATAAAACAAAAGGTTATTGCCGTTTTTAAGGGGGAGGAGCTACTCTATGCCCCACCCTTTCTTCATGTTTCAGCTGTGATTACGTCTGCATCAAATAAAAAAAGCACATTTCAAAGCACTTCACTGGACCTTTAAATGAACCGAGCTGCGAGCTGATTGACAAATCTTCATTCGAAAATAAACCGTTAAGCCCCGCCCTCTTGGCAAGACCTTTATCATTCGGATTCCCAGAATCCCAGCCGACAGCTTGAAAAGAACATCCTTTTGGTATTCAAAATATGAGACGAGATAAATACGAGCACAGGATGGATTTGGTCTGGATTTCGTGGCATTAGTGATATGAACTGATGCTATTTTCCCCTCATATGATTATTATTTTTTCATCAAGCTCTTCTTTTTCAGTCCATAACATGCGTGCGTGCGTTGTCTGGTACCACCTCATGAAAACAACAGCTTTCTTGGCATTCGTTAAAAAATCCTCCAGAGAAAAACTCAAGCTATGCCTGGCAGCCAAGGCTTTATGGATGTGAGCAATTTCAGCCGCATGTTTGCAAAACAGCATGTCATCATCGCTGCTGTTAATCAAACACACTCCCTCATCTTACCCCCACATACTGTCCCTCTTTCTCTCAAGCTCCGGGGCTGCCATTTGACTCACACCGAAGGGTTCTCCTAAGTATCCATGTTAAATTTGTTACCTTGCACCCCCCCTCCCCCTCGCACACCAATCCTCCTTGAAATTAATTACATGAGTGAGCAGCACTTTTACACTCACTAACTGGCCATTTCTGCAGTGGGCTCTCCTGTACTCTATTCACTGGCCCTGAAGCAGCCCTCGGCCTCCCCTGCCAGTTACTAGGCAACAATGTTCTTTCAGCACTTGCAAAATAATGAAGACAATGTGTTTTCCATTTAGATTAGTTTTTGGCGCGGCGGTGATACAGAGTGTCCATCTTAGCACCTCTTTCACGGCTGATACGATGCACACAAATGGCTCTCCCGGCCTCAAACGCAGGTTTACCTTCTACTATCAGGCAGATAGCCGGTGTGCGATACTGGTGATTTCTCTCTCTCTTTTTTCGCTGTCTTAACACAACAGTTTAATTACTTGCTGAGAGAGCCAAAGATCAAGTCAGTGTGAGGAGGGAACAAAGGAGGAAGATGGTTCACTTCTGCTACTGTAATGGGGGATTCTTTTTTAGCTAATGAAATTAAATGGGTAGATTTACAAAACACAAAAACTGAAGAAAAACTAAAAACCAAAATGTGCCTAAATTCTCAATATAAGGAAACAATAAAAAAAAACACACACACATTTTAAGTCAGAAACTGATATTTACTAATAGTACTCAGGTAAATAGTCAAGTGAATGTACACTATTTGTATAAATTACCACTCAAGTACATTTCTTTGCATAAAAAATAAGTCAGCAAGAAAAAAATAAATAAATAAAAATAAATAAAAATAAAAATCGCTCTATTTCCTAAATGCATCTTACAATATGTGAAGCATCTATGCATTTTAATTCTATGTCTATTGTAAGTGCACATAAAAAGCATACACGCACTCATGCAGTATGCCATCTAATAGTCAGCATTCTGTATTACGTTATGTGAAATCTTTCACATCAGCTATTAAATACACACAATATTATGTTAAAAACACACAACGTTTCATAGTGTTGCTCATGTCTATAAACGTTAACAGCTTGGGAAAAAACGGCATGTGTATCAGCATATTAGATCGTTGAGAAGTGGAAATGGCGAAAACACACAGCTAAAACACAAAAGGAATTATTTAAATACAGGATATTGTGACTACAACTGAGACATCTGAGAAAATTCTGAAATACTATGTGCTAATAAAGAAAACTTTAAAGTGGACTTCATCATGCTTAAACAGCAACCTGCTGAAGGAAGTGAAAAGTGAAAAAAAAAGCATAACAGGCCCGTTTTACAAAATCTGTTCTGTGTAAGAACAGGTTTTCAGTACCCAAACTTTACTGAGGACACAAACTCTACACAACAGTTTGCATAAACATCCACACCCTTGTAGGGATAGCAGTTAGCAATGCTGCTATAAAATCCAAACAAAGTTCTTCCCTGGAAAATCCTTCCCCAGAAAAGGCCTTGGGCAGACCCAGCCGAAAGCCACTGCTGTGGATGGAAACAGCACAGTGTTTACAGTGGAAATAGTGAGTCTGGGACATATTCTTCAAGTCCCTTTTCCACTGTTTATAGAAAAAGGAGAGGAACAACACTTCCTGAGAGGAAAGCCAGCTTTCCGAGCCCAAATCAAAGTCAAGCGTTTTGACAAATCTGTAGACGGAGAAAAAAGTTTTCCACACATCTACACTAACACAACAAGATCAACGATAGATCTCCAGGATTTATTTTTAAATCTTAAATTGTGTAAATGCGCTAACAGAATGAGCTAGAGGATTTATGAGTTAGCAGCAACAGTTTATCCCTAAAACGTTGTCTTTTAGATTTCCTTTACGGCGTTCCTTAATTGAGTCACGTATGGCCGCGTCTCTGTTTGTTTCTCACAGTTTCTCTGGCATGATTGAAATAGAAAAGCATGGAAGGCCACTCTAGCCCTTAATTACATGGAGATAAGACGATTAACCAGCTAGCGCAGCTTCAAAACAGCCTCTGCTAAAAAAGAAACAAACAAAAAAAAAGACAATGTTTGTAAACTGCCCTCATTTAGCTACACTGATCGCAATATCACCAGACTGAACCCTGGCCTGCAGATGTCGTCATCGCTAGCTAACGCCGTCTGACACCGTGCTTGATTGTACAAGGTCTGTTTGATCATGGAAGAGTGAGGTTGTATCTGTAAACACTATTTATCCAGCTTTGATGACGCAGTTTAGCATCAAAGCGTCAGTGCTGCTCCACTGATGTCTGAAACCCATGTTGCAACCCTCACGATAGAGATGACATGCGCGCAGTCGACGCTGATGCGCGGAGGCTGCTTCTACATAGATCACTTTGTATCATCTCAGCCTTCATCTCCAAACCTGCTCTGAAACATGTGCGCAGAGACGAGTGTGATAATGAGGTCTGGCTGCCACCTGCAGAATCAGGCAACTTGCATTTGAGATCAACGTCTGTTTGAGATGTCGAAGGAGTGTTAGATTTGAGCTGCAGACTAGTGAAAGTGATCACATTACAAAGGCTACTTTCACATCGTCTGTGTTTGGGATTGAAAATCTTATTTACTAACAGGTGTGACCCTAAAATTGTCCTGTTCATATAATAGTTTACAGGAGCAGATTGAATCAATTCTATTGAGTCAGCATGGTCACAGAAAATGGGAAGGTAACTGTATTTAGCGCTCTTCAATAAGGCTGACAACAATACTGTGATACTGTATGAATGCAGCCAAGCCAAAAAAAAAAACAAACGGGCAAAGGAGAGGTGGGGCTTGGTGATATTGCAAACACCAAGCAATTATTAGCGATCGAATAGAAAACCCAGCTAATTGGCTTGCTCAGCTCAATACACAGCATGTTTATTTAATGAGGCTCGAGTGCTCATCTGATTCTCCCCCTCCAAAAAAAAAAAATAATAAAATCACGAGGGATACAACGGTCAATTTCTCATGCAGTAAATAATCATTTAGGATGAGATGCTGCTTATGTTTTCTTTCATAACGATTGAGCTTTTTAGAATTTCTTCAATAATAGCCGCTGTATTGTCATTTTAGGTTTTTTTCCATACTATTCAAGACAAATGTTGTTTCTATTTATTACATCTCAAAAAAGAATTACATTGAAAAACGTAATTTTTATTTTGTATTACATATTTTATACTTTATATACTGTACTTAACAAACGCAGTATTTTTAACAGTGCAAATACAGAAAAATAATACATATCAAAATATTATAAAAATAACTGACATTTGTCCTTTCAAATATTCAGAAACAAAATATTCCTTATAGTGGATAAATCTCTGAATTGTCTTGTACACAGAGTGTTTGGACGCATAACTTTAAGCCATCCACGCTAAGCAGCGGGCCCCACTAAGTACCCAATTATGTGTTCAGTGACCTCAAAAGGAGGTGTCACTAACTCTAGCATTACAGAGCCAAATCTGTTAAGACTTCAGAGCAGGGCAAAGGCCTACCAATGTTAAGTGCTAAAGGAACCTTAGTCTATTTGAGCTTTTATATATACTCCGAGACATGACAGAGGAGAGAAACGTTTGCCTTGCCATAATAACATTAAACACCTAGTACAAAAATGTAAAAAAAAAGTCCAAGGTTTAGCTGTAAAATGGCCACTGTCAGACACGCTGGCCTTGCTCTGGCTCGGCTCAAAGTCTCATTGTTCCGTGCGACGAGACTGGTTGAGAATGTGTAAAAAGACGAGAAGGGAGACAGTGAGAGCGAGACAGTGAAAAAGAGGCAGGTGGAGGGTTTGATTAATGTGGCCCTGGCTGCTGCCTCCTGCCACACGCTGCCTGGGACAGGCTGGTGGGAGACCCCCACAGCGCAGCCTGCCAGCCCTCACAGAGACCACCAGGTGAGCCCCATTCATCATCGCCCATCCAACACGGCCAGCCCCAACCCAACCTGCTCTGGCCAAACCCACCGCCGGGGCCTGGAGCCTTCCAGACAGGGCATCTGCTCGCAGAGGGATCACGTCTCTGAGCTTCTCCTGCAACAGTGGGGAAAGATTATCCCACTGGGCGGATCTGTGGTGGGGCTGTGAGTGGGGCAGGGTGGTTTCTGGAGGAGCACAGGCCGCCATCCAAACCAAACCAGAGAGAGGCCGAGCCTGGCCAAGTCTGGCACAGCGAACGCTCATTAAGATGCTGCAGCCTCGAGACCAACAGCGCTGACTGATGTCATGGGGTCTGCACTGCCATAAGGTCACACGGCGACCCACGCCAGATCATTTACATGAGCGCAACAAAGAGTCTAGAGAGAAATGAACTGAAGCACGCATGACAGAAAGGTGAATAAAGACGCTGTTTTGTTTGCAAGATCAACTATTTTGCATCCTTATATTCTAATGAGCTCTCTTGTGAATCTAATCGATGAATCAGCCAAATGGATATTGACAGCAAAGCCTCAATAAGAATATAATATACAGGCGCGTTTAGCCGCATTAACTGGTTTACAGAATAAATCAATCTCTGCAGCGCCAGAATGAAGAGTGAAAACAATCCGATGCTGTGTTTTACAGAGTTGAACAATAGCTACTGATCAGCAGCAGGTGTGCGTTTGTTCATTGCCGGCGATGATGCCGGTGAACGTGTGAGCAGTGGCTCTGTTGAAGTCCTCGACACTCTGTGCAAACACAAAAGCTCACCCTGAGCTGCTAAAAGCTGTTGACTGCCGGCCAAATACCAGACACACAAACTGAGGAAAACCATCTGGATTACCTAAATGAATTCTATTTTCTGATGGTAGACAGACTGGGACAGTAACGCCAGACCTAATCTTTTTTATAATCTGTATCAAACGCTGAGCAAGAGAGAGAGAGGGGGAAAAGAGAACAAACGGGAACACTTGCATAACAGAGAAAGATGCCTGATTTTATCCTGCAACTGGACTAGACTGGACAGGCAATTTAAAGAGATAGTTCACCTCAAAAGAATTGCAATTTAGTTATTGTTTTTTTTATCTTGCAAACCTGTAAGACTTACTTTTCATCTGTGGACACTTTTTTTTTTAATTCAAAAAAATTACAAACCATCCACTTTAATTAAAGTATGCTCACCAAATGGGTGCAAAAATCTGAGTATGGTAAACAATGTAGCTCACCAGTTAACATGCATGAAAACATGATATGGTTTTGTCCAATTATAAGGACTGAAATTGTAATTATAAGACATTTAATTACATCTTTTGATGTGAGTAGCTCATGATAATTGTCTTCAGCATCTTGGAAGGGCAATATTAGCATTAAATGCCGCTTCACATAAACTATTCATGCAAATGCTGTGAGTTTGAGTCCCTTATGGTGTGCATTTGAAATTGCAACATGCATCAAAGTTTCCTTGGGGACTTCAGCAAAAAAATAAATAAATAAATAAATAATAATAATAATAAATATTACATAAATATTATAAAATAATACATGTAAATTTTATCATTTTATTAGTGTTATGTATCATTCATTAATCATTGTTAATAATAATAATTCTATTATTAACACAAAAATGTAAAAATAAATTATGAAATTTTTATATTATTCATTATTTTTATATATAATAATAATTTTTTTTTTGTAAAAACAAACAAACAAACAAACAAACAAAAAACAAATTTAATAAAATAATAATAACATTGGATCTGTTTCCCCAATCTTTTAAGTCTGTTATTTGCACATTCAGTCTTAGGGCCTAATCGCAATTCTCCAGCCATTATTAGGCGCGGCAAAATATTGGTTTAAGCCATGTACATAAGCACATCAATTTTTAAATATAAATATATATTTTGCATTCGTACAATGAAGCAAGTCACGGTTTAAAATGATAAAGTTAACCTAACCCTTCAAAACTGATCTGCAACATCTGCTTTTACACCAACACCTCATTTCCATCCTTTAACATCATGCAGACCGAAGATTATCAATGCACAAATGCATATTAAATTGTGTTTTCCTTTCCATTCTAAAGTCTTTGAAGCAGAAAGGTCAAACAATGGAACAATGATGACATTCAAATCCCTATTACGCCATCATATCGCTCGTAAGTGTGGCAGAATAAACAGCTAGAGATGTGAATCAGCTTCAGTGCAAGTTAGAAAGGTAGTTTGACACGGAAAGAAAGAAAAAGAGAGAGAAAGAGCAAGAGAGGGAGGAAAAAATTGAACATTGATTTTGCACACTGCCCTCTCTCTATTACAAGAGGCTGATCAATATGCTTGACACTGTGCAGAGGCGAAATACTGCTAGGCCTGCATATCTGCAGCGAGCATGAGGCCTGTCTGGTAATCATTCTTCCCTTATTGCCTCTCTCCCCACCCTCAACTCTGTTTAAGTGTGACCACACACACACACAAACATACACACACTTAGAGGCAAACACTCGCACTTGGTGAGCACAAACAGACACACAAAAATACAACATGCAACTGGAGCTGGGGAATGCAGTTACAGCATTTATACCTACTGCATAGATATTCTTTAGCACTATTTTATCTGTTCGTTATGCTACAAAAATTTGATTTTTAACCAAAAAGACAATCATTTTAGCCTTGTCAATAGAGTAAAAAAAACGCAAAACAGTAACTCAATACAAAAATTACTTACTAGAAACCCTTAGCTAATGTAATAAATGATTAGCAAAAATCATAATTAGATCATAATTTTATTTCAGCTATATAATGCGATTCATATTTAGAAATATCACCCAGTAATTTCAAGAAATATCAGCCTCATAATCATGTGCAAATTAGATAATTTATGCCCAAATGCAATAAGCATGAAAAAAATGCATATTTCAGCAAATCCATGCATGCCAGATGGAAAACCTGCAAAAATAAATCCATAAAAGATACATTTACCTGAAAAGCAAAATACACCGACTTGTTTTCGCGGAGAATAAAAATTTAAGTACTTTTCTTACCCCACTGGCATTTATTTCCAAGCATAAATCTAAAAGACATAGTGAGGTATATTCCTAAAACATCAAAAAGCTAGTTGACAATAAGTCAAGAATAATAAAGTTCATGTAAAATATACTCTTAAGTCTAAATATTCACATTTTTCTTCAAACAAATTGATTAGACTATTATATATATATATAAAATACAAAAATAACTGAAATAATTATTTTCGTTGCATACATGGTGATCACAGACAACATTGTGCCTTAAAAATTCCATATTCATTCATTTTTAAGCATAAACCTAAAAATTATTAAAAAAAATAAAAATCTAAACTGCCAGTTAGTCAACATTTCTTTTTCTAAATAAATAAATTAATTAATTAATTAATTAAAAACAAAATAAAGAAGATAAATTTATAATGTATAAAACTACATGTATCTTCTTTTACAGTTGATTAGATTATTTAAAAATAAAAATGTATATATAGATGTACAGAATATGATTTTATAAGCAAAAGCACAGTTGTGAAGAGGGTTGGCCTGTTCCCTGACTAATATGTGCCACCACTTCTTTTCTTTATTTTCTCTTTTTTTTTTTGTTGAGCGAGTGTATGTGGCTTTGAGTGAAGTGAGCTCAAAAGGATCAATATAGCATGAGGCGAAACTCCAACATCTACAGGCCAGAGGACGGAGGGTCAATCAGCCTGGAGCAGAGGTCTACAACCCTGTGTCACAGAGCTCCACAAAGAGCTCGTTCTCTATATCTGCCTCTCACTCACTCTCCCTTTTTACCCCAGCTATCATCTAGACCTTTAACATGTACATCAACAGATCACAACCTTATGAAAACACGTTCCACTGTCCAACATCTGGGCTGAAGCACGATTCACTAATCAGCTCTTTCTGCAGCCTCAGTCAGTGCCTGGGGTTTTTAACAGATATCAATCACCTGCTTGTTCATTTGTTGAAGGAAACATCAACCTCAACTCAGGGATCAATTATAAAGCTTAAACCAAACACAGGCTCCGAATACACCTACTTCCACACTATAGAGTGGGTGAAAAAAGCAAACAAACAATAAAACACAAATACAAGTGTGTGAGGGGAATAGAACGTTAGAATTGAGAGTAAAATAGACTTAGTACTTATTATGGATACTTCATTATCCTATGAGGCAATAGGAGAAAAGCTAGGAACGACAGTTAAGTGATGTCTAGGCCATATGACAGCAGTATATCTGAAATTCATTCAAACTACACATATTCATACTATTTATAATAGGGCTGAGTGGGTGGTATGATGGTATATATCATTACTGCTGAATAAACTGTCAATTGTAATAGACATTTTTATTCTGTGTATACCGCAACATGTAAATAAGTGGGCGTGGCTAACTCACATGCAGCATGCGCAAGCCAGAGAATGAATGAAGCGCTGACTGGAGCACTTGTAGTACGATCAGATCAGCAATCTGAAGTGACATTTTACCTGTTATCTAGATTAATCATTTTGGATTACCGACTTGGAAACGTGAGTACAGTATAACCCAGTGTATAATAATATCCCTCAGTAAATTGAACGGTCACTTTTGAAGTTCCACAGTTTCTGCCGACTAACAGCATCCCCCAGGTCCCACTCAGAAAGATGACTGAATCACATGGGGGAGCTATACACCTTAGACTTGGAAAATAAAGTAAAATACACAAATAACAGAAGTTATGTCATAAAATGTGTAGTCTTGTTAGATAAATTGATCAGAATATATGAAAAAAAGGATTGATTTATTGACTGTGACACCAATCATACAGAGTTAATTCTGTATCTGCACTATCAATTTTTTTTTTCTTTACAATATCACTCTCAAAAAGCCTCCTGCTGGGTCCTAGTGCCTGCCCCATGAGAAATTTATTCAGGAATTGCAGTATTTCACATCATCAATTAGGGTCGAATTTTTATTTATTGTTAGAAGCTACCACTTGCGATGAACAAAAATCTCAGACTTGACTCTGTGAATTAAACCTTCACAAAAAAAAAAAAACGCAAACAGAAACATTTCTGCATCAGCACAGCCAAATGAAAAAAAAAAAAAAAAAAAACAGAAAAAAATCTAATAGTGTGACAAATTTTAATAAACCCTACACAAGTTTCAAACCAATCGTACCACCTACTATTTAGTATGTGATTTTGGATGCAGCAACAGAGTTTTACACATTGGCCCCACCCATTGTTAAACATTACTGAACTTAAATCTCCACATCAAATATGTTTTGATTGGCTGTCTCTGTGTAGCACTTTTGCATACAATGTGGACAGACATATTTTGTGTTAGACATATCTGCAGTTAGAAACTTTGCTACTAGTCTTTTTCATTAACAGACATATTGTTGGCACTTCTACAGCTGCTAACTGTGGCCTCTGGATAAGGTGACACCTGATGCTTTGTGTGTATGTTTTGCACAGGAGTGAAATGGCGAGGGGAGTTCAGGAAATAAGGGAGTTCCTGTTAGCCGAGGAGTGTTGGGTAAAAGAGAGGCCTCACGCCACTGAGACTCGCATAACAGAGCAGCGCATTACTGCTGAACCTAGATAAACTCTTTAAAAAGTCCTATAATACCGGAATGATGAATTTGATAGGTCCACATAGGAGCTAAATATAAGTGTTATAAATTTATGTGTAATTATTGGTGTCTCGGGGCCTGTAAACCAACTTTAATGGCCTTAAAGCAGCAGTGTGTAATTTCTGTACCACTAGCGGCACCGAACGGGGCTATATAATGACTGTTTAACTGTTTCCAAAGCAGGCTTCCTGAACCTTCCTTCAGTCCTCCATTGTTCAGACAAACAGGAAGTTACATCTGAAGCTCACTCCATTGGTTGATCTAGAAGCAGACATGCTCAAACACAGACAATATTTCATCTGCAATGCAACAAATGTGTAACTGTCTTTCCACATTAAACCAGGACTGTATAAAAAATGTTTAAATTGAATCATAATACAGCAGTTTTAGATGGTCACAATTTTTTTTGTATTTGAAAATGTATTGAAATAAGTTTTAATACTTAAAAATGTTATTGAAATAGATTCTAACTTGAATGAAAACTGCTACTGTCTAATAAAATTTACACCAGTTTTGACAAGTCAAGTAGAAAAGTTGAAAAATTAACAGCTTTTAATCTAAATTAAACTAAAGTATTCCACAGAAATATTAAGCAACCCTCAACTTTTGCTTTCAACACTAACAATAATAGGAAATGTGTGCTTAAAATACATTTAACTACACAATATACCTGTACATTACACTATACTCTATACCATGCATATTTTATATGTATTATTTGTACTCTACAAAATTTTATATACACAACACACATACAAAACAATAGTAATCAATAATTTTAGATTTAAGTCTTAAATGAAAATAAAAAAAATCAGCATATTAGAATAAAATACAGCCTTATAATGGCATCCCAAATGCTGAGCAAAGGTAAGTATACTTTAGAGTGAATTTTTTTTTTGAGGTTGACTGTTGTCCTAGCCTGCCCAGAACATCAAAGCCAGTCATTACATAAAGTGTCTGAAAAGAAGTTTCTCTCTCTCTTTTTCTCTCTCATCTTAACGAGGCTCCGACTTCAGTAAAATTATGTTTCAGATATCACCTGACAGGGCAGTCCCCAAACACCCTGCTGAATCTGCATGCAATGACAAAACCAGTCAGGTTTACACAAGTCAAGCACAAGTGTTATATCCGGGCCTCTTAACAAGATTTGAATCTTACAACCAAGCAAGTGAGGATGTCTGCCCTGTCTTGTTCAGCTGTTAATCATTTTTGTACTGCTGGAGAGGTCTAAGTACATACCTCCAGTTTGGGTCACGTCGCATCTACATCTGGCTGTTGAAACTTGTCTGGGCACTCAGGTCACAGCCTGGAGCTTCTAAAGTAGACACATCAACAAAATCTGACTTTTTCAATGTTTAAGTGCCATATTCGGTCCCTGCTGCATCTACCAACCAATAAAATTGCAAAAAAGGACTTTATACGCAGGTCTCTGCAAGCTTGAGAAATAACAAGCTGCTCAGATTTCACTTCTCTAGTGATGTAGGAAGGGGATCTTATCATATATTACCGCCCCTTAATGTACATGTGTCCACCCATGGTGCCACTGCAGCAGTCACCTTTGTGATTACTCACTTTAGCAGCTATAATATCTGCACAAGAAAACAAAAACATCACAAATGTTCAGTTATAGGATGTACAAATGAACATATGTGTCTCCACTGAGGAGATTGATTTTTGAAGGAAATTTGCTGAAGTATGTTGGCAAAGTGTTATATTTATTAGTCAATAATTTCCAGACTGCTTCAGCAATTCTCTATTCAATGCTGTTTCTAAAGGATGAGTCTGAATATGCTTGTTAACATGCTGTGCAGCTAATTTGGCTAAAGTTAGCATTGGCTAAATCACATATGAATTAGGTAGGTATTACACTATAATTTGAACATACTTTCAAAACAATAATAAGTGTGGGTAGTATGGACTGAATTCAGATGTACAACATCAGCCATGTTGATGTTTTCAAGTGTTTTAGCTTTCCGTTATTTTTCAAATATGACACCTCAGTCTTATGGGATAGTAAAGTGTCCACTATATGCCTATTACAGAATTCATGTGGAAGCAATAAGTTATCAGGGTACTTCTGACCTATTGTTTTTCGAATAAACCATTTCAATGTGGTGATGTCATTGGCCCATGAACATTTCCTGCTTGTTATCAGACTATTTCATAACTGTAACGAGGCAATTCAATCATAACTTAATGTTAAAACGGCTATCATAACACTATTTATCAATATGTGGTTCTTTTTGGATTCTCAAAATCTATAGAAATTAAAAATGTAAAACAGGAAATATGTTGGAACCATTGTTTTTGTTTACATCCCTCAAAATGGTCTATACTATAAATTCGGACATACTTCTCTCCTTGCATATTGTTCTTTCCGTATTATACAGTATGAATATATGCCGTTTCGCAACAATTGTGACTGTATTCAAAAGCGACCAGAGATATGACAATATTTTATCTGCTCTCTGCCAGCATAATTCATAAATGCTCATCAATTAAAAAAATTAGATGACCACCTTTTTACCTCTTCTGTAAAGATAAGAGGATTGTGCTAATTGTGCTTTATTTGCAAATCGTTGATGAGTTGAATCAACTTTATTACACGATAAATATAAAATTATCCACTAACCACTCAGAATAATCATGGTTCAGTAAGGCTGCAGGTCATTTCTAAAATTTTGGCTGCATGACATTCAGTGTCAAAATACTGTGTAAAGGCTCCGCCCTCTTTTGAAAAGCAGTAGCTCATTTGCATTTAAAGGGCACTAAAACAGTGTGTTTTTGTTCACACTCGATCAGGCTACAATAAATTATCTGTGGGTTTTTTTGGAGCTGAATCTTCACAGACACGTTCTGATGACACCACAGGTTTTTTATGGGGAATCACAAATACATCTTATGAAAAGGGTCGCAACATGTCCCCTATAAACAGCAGTCTTTGATGCATATTTACCTGGACGCGCAAAGCAGCGCAGCCCTCCCTCTACAATTCATACCCTCTTCATTATGATTTAATGCTCCTCGCCAGATTCTCTAAATGAATCCTACACAAATAACATGGCCATTAGGTCATTTAATATCCTGAGTCTAAACGTGTGGGGCCCCTGGGATTCCTCTCTTGTCTAGACATATGGAAGCACTCACAGATGCACGCACGCACCCCACTCGATCGCGCACACATGTACACAGAACGCAGAGCTCCCGCAGGAGCTGCAAAGGCTAAAGGACCAGAGGAAAAAATAATCAGGCATGTCATGGACACCACAAATTTATCAAGGCAAACACATCACTGATGGATATACCCTTAGGTTTTTGTACTGTAACCAGGACTCTTCTCTATTGTAACATTTCCTTGGATACAGAACAGTTAAGAGGAGAGAAAACAAAGAGATTTGCTGACGAACGTATTGTGTGAGGTTGAGGGCCCCCAAACTGAGACCCCTCTTCCACACACATGCCTCACAAGTGTGACCTCTGAACCCGGACAGGGGCCCAGCACACAGGGCCACAGTGCAGGTTGAAACTTAAGCTCCCGTGTTGCTGTTCAGTTAGGATGAAGAAGACAACTGGCTGGGGCACTCGTCCTGGGACAGACACATACGAGAATTTTTCTATACAGACTTATTTGCATTACAAAGCACCTTCATGTGAGTCTTTATATTTATGAATATCTGAAAATAAAAATGATTTTACAAACAAAATACTTATATTGAATATACATTATTATATTATAATACATTTTACTTAAATAGAAACGTTAAATCTTAAAAACTGCTTTGACAAAAATATAATTTATGTATTTATAAAGATGTTAATACTAGGGCATCACAGTGGCGCAGTGGGTAGCACGATTGCCTCACAGCAAAAAGCCCCGGCTGGGTCAGTTGTCATTTCTGTGTGGAGTATGCATGTTCTCGCCGTGTTTGCTCCGGGTGCTCCGGTTTCCCCCAGTCCAAAGACATGTGCTATTGGTGAATTGAATAAACTAAACTGGCCGTAGTGTATGTGTGTGAATAAGAGTGTATGGGTGCTTCCCAACGTTGGGTTGCTGCTGGAAGGGCATCCGCTGCATAAAACATATGCTGGATAAGTTGGCGGTTCATTCTGCTGTGGCGACCCCTGATTGATAAAGGGACTACGCCAAAAAGAAAATGAATGAATGTTAATAATATTTTGATGTATATCTGTATGTTTGTATAAATAGAGATATTTAAAATAAATAGATTTAACAATACATTTTACACCAAATTATATATAATATAATAAAATAATTATTAATTATTATATAATATCCGTATATGAACAACTATCAAATAAGATAAAAGGCATTCTAAAATACAAAAGAAAACTATCAATAAATTTTTATCCTAAAAATGTATATTTATATTAACTTTAAACATTCCCTTATACCACTCAACCATAAATTCATCTCATTTTGAAACGTGCACTATGCACAAATTTGCACATTTCATATCAATTTGAAACAGCATAAGACCAAAAATAATGAGTTTTTAGTGCAATGTATGTGAAAACAGAACACAAAAGATTTGAGCAATCATTTAGAAGCTGGCACTCAAACTGTCTTTTTGACTCAGCGTCTCAATGCAGGAATGTGGAGTGATTCTCTCTGCCTTTCGCACCTTCATAATAAGCTGTCTGATGCTTTGTTAACAGATGAACAGATTTAAGACGACACTGTGTAGGGTAGGGAGGGACAGACGAGCGGAGGAGTGACAGTCGGCTTGTCCTCTGCATGGCTCTACGTCAGGAGATGCTGTTTGGTGGTTGGTCTTCAAGTCGACCGAGCGCTGCGTGTCAGCAGGAGGAGGAGGAGGAGGGGAACAAAGACTCAGTGAAGGAGCCTGGTAATGATCTGAGAGCCTGTGCAATGTCTGCAGAAATTCCCCTTGATGCAGACGGCAGCCACCCAGAGCAGGCCCCCGAGAGCCCGCTTGCAGCAAGAGATACGTCTAACACTCTCTCACAGAGACAAGCAGACTGAGAAAGCAGGAGACAGAGAGAGAAGGAAGAGAGACGGATTCAATTGTGAGTGTAAACATCAGAAGAGTTCCTGCTAGGAATTGGGGATATCTTATTATTTGCCATTTAACAGTTAAAGTTCTCCCTATGAAAATAAATAATCTTCCCATAAAATAACGATGAAATCTACAGTCAAGAATCCGCCTCGAAGTAGTTTGCGATAAAATATTTTAAAAATCAGTTTGTGCAATGAATAAACGCACTAAAGTAACACGTGTGATGCAACATGTTTATGAGCATTTTTACTGCATAACGTCTTCTTTTTGGGACCAGCCATGGTTTCATATCACACACTGTAAAAAATGCTGGGTTCCACACAATTCATTCATGCTGCCCCAAGACAATTTGATTAAGTTAACTGTTTTTACAAATTTAATTGGATTGAACATAAAACAATTAAATTATCCCCAAAAAAACTCAAGAATTGTGTTGATTTGGCTCATTTTACATAAGTAGTTTAAACAAGCAGCAAAACTCAACTTTTGAGTGCAGATTGAGAAAAGAAAAATTGTGGTATTCCATACATCGATAAATGCTATGCTGATTAGCATTGCATTGTAAATATACTTTATTCTTATAAAAATACCTACACCTTGAAAATGCTTGGTTGTTATAACCCAACATTCGGTTAAATAACAAACGCAACGTTCAGTTAGTTAACCCAACGCCAGGTTCATTGTGTCAATTCAATTTAAATGACACTTTTTTAAACAACAGTGGGGTATGTCCATAATTGGCCCAACATTGGGCTACAACTTGGCATTTTTTATAATGTAAAATATCTTGGTTTAGTTTATTTGTTTATTAAATATATAGAGCCCTTTTCGAAACAGCTAGGGCTGACCAAAGTGCAGTACATAAAATAAAATCTTGGTGAAGACACTGTCACAATAGTGTGTTTGCTTTCCTCATGTCTGATCAATTTAGCATTTCTACCTTAGCTACAGAAATAACTGATGCCTTTACTTGTGTGGTGCTTATGTTGAGTTTATGGGTGAGGGTGCACTCTAGCTTTCAGTATGAATGAAACCGATATCAGATAACACTTCTCTCTAAAGACACATCACTTTTTTGTCTCTCAGAGCATACATATAAATTATCATCAGTTATATTATTGCAAAAAATGCCAGTAAATACTGTAATACAGCCTTAAGTCCATATCATCCATCCATAATGTCTGCTTATGTAGAACTGATGTTGTAAACCGTCAGCTTTTTAGCAGTGAAGAAATAGAGAAATAGACTGAATAAGATCGTTGGCCAGTCTGCTGTATAATGCAGCAATCTCTTTGGAAGCTCCTAACAGCAGAGGGAAGTCTAAGGCTCAATATTGACATGACCTCATTAGACGACAGCGAGTGGACTAACGGTAATTAAAAAGGAGAATGCAGCACGTATTGGGTTGCCACTCATTACCTCACAGGGAGTACATTTAACTAACAAACATTAGTGTACGATCTTGGCACATTTAACAGAGCACACAGCATGAGGAGGAAGCAAGCATGTGGACTGATTTTTGATCAATGGGATATATAATGAGGTCTGAGATTTAAAAATGATAGAAGAAAAATATATAATGTTATCCTAGAAGAGAGCAAGATTTAATATACTACTTCATTACAAAGCATCAATATATCAATACACTGTTTGCAGGTTACTAATAAAACTAGCCTAATTCAATATATATATATATTATATATTTTTTTTATTATTATTTTTTTTGTATTTTCAGTTTTCATTTTCAAAGACAAAAGAAGATATTCTGAAAGATGATTACATTTTGCATAGGTTTTTTTTGGTCCCACCCACTTTCATTACATAGACAAAACAGACTATATGACCAAATATACAAAAAAAACAGATATTATGAAAAAAAAAAAATAATAATAATAATAAAAAAAAATATATATATATATATATATATATATATATACACAATTTATATAATAAAATGTGTAATATATAGTAAAAAAAAATCTGTTTCATTTACATATTTTAGTATGTTGAAAATAAAATATAAAATATAAATATAAATTAATTATTTAATTATTAAAAAACTAAATAAAATGAAAATAACATAATAAAAAAAAACATATAATATAATAACAATATATATAATATATATATATATATATAATAAAATTAAATATTGTATATAAACTGATGGAAACTCATTTACTATGTATAAACCCCCCAAAATTGTGTGCCTAAATAATTTGCTACTATTATTTGGCAGAACGGACAGTCCATTGCTCCCATAAGGCTGATTACTAGTAGCTTACATGAAGTATTGAAATTAAATGAGCTAATTGGAACATCGCAATGGAGTAATGGAATTTGCAGTTCACTTGAAATACAAGATTATCTCTCTAACATCTCTAATCACTCTAGCACACACAAATCCTCAGTTTTTGCACAAACCATTCCTTTAAAATAGTGGGCAAATATAAGGAGAACAAATTGCAGCCTAATTCCTCTAAGTAGCAGTGGATGAACTGAACTGCGTCTAAATAAGTTCATTAAAGCGGCAGGGATAGACCTTAAAGACCAGAAGGACTCGACTGAAAAGATGTTTAGCCTTTTAGTCGAGTTAGTAATCCACAGTCGTGTCTCTAAGCCCCCTCTCGTCCCTGAAGGCCAGCACCCTCAGCTCGACCCCCATTCACACAAAAACCAGCCCAACCCCCCGCACAGTCTCCTGCTTTCTCAGACTACATTTACACTAGTGTGTTTTCCATTTTTTAAACAAATTCTACGGTTCTGCCTGGCATTCAACATTACTCCACCGTTTCAACCATCAACAACAGAGACTTTTGGAAATGCTGCAGACTTCGTTTTTGTTTGAAAAGTTTGTGGTTGCATTTCAGTGTGGACCAAAAACTTACTTTTGGAATATTATCCCTCTGATTGGCTATTTTGGATAATTACGTATCATTCCCCGATTCATTAAGGCCAGATCAGATGAGCATTACAATAAGTTTTCATTTTTGTGACAAGTGCCTCTGCAACCTCGTAGAAACTGAGATGGCAGAAAACACATCCTGCATGTATCATATGTTCATTTCATATGTTATATTTAATACTAGAACTGCTGGAGGTCTCTGTATACCTAAAACTGTAAACCTATTATTTCACTGTTTTATGCCACAGTGTTAACAAAGAAGTGTCTAGAGTCGTGAAACAATTTTTTTGTCCTGTTGTTTTACCTCAAGGCTTTTTTTTGTGCAGGCTATAATCGCTTTCAGAATGATAAACTACAGCAAAATGAGTCTGCACTGACAACAAAAAATAGAAGTAAATGCAGTTTTGGTGGTGTAATATTATAATGCAATTTTGTTTTAAATATATTAAGATGCAATTTAAATGACTAAAATACCCTATAGACATTAATGAACAATAGTAGCTTAATTTATCATACTGCATATGATGACAAATTCAAGTGCAAAGCTGGAACATGAATGAAGTACAACCCCTTGTTTCCATAAAACTACTCACCATGTAACAATTGGTTGCTAAAATACTATGAAAACATTCATTCATTTTCATTTCGGCTTAGTCCCTTTATTAATCTGGGGTCGCCACAGCGGAATGAACCGCCATACAAACAATTATATGTAATTGTTATTTTGGCTGTGTAGTGTGCATAACGATCTTTCTGAAACAGTGCACAGTATTTACACAGCATTTACTGTAACTGTAATATGAATTATATTAACTGTGATATGGCATACAGTATGTTACTGTATTTTAAAGTTGCATTAAGGGAAATATCCTATTGGCATTAAAACAGTATTTCTAATTTGCTGTGAATCGAAATACAGTAAAACAAAAAACAAAAAAAGCCTGAAACCTGGCCAATCATGTTAAATATAGCAATTTACCATTTGGACGCTTGAATAATGAATTACTGTACAATATTTTTGTTTTATTTTATGAAAAGTACAGGTATTTTATATTAAAGATATGCAGTTCTGTAAATACATGTACAGCAAGATATATGGTACTGTAAATATCATTGCAGTATTTTTGCTGTAAGTTTGATTTACAGTAAATTGCTGGTAAACTGCTGCTAGTAAGTTACTGTAAATTCTACAGGAAATTGATAGCAGTATGGACATATATCGTTTTCAATTTAAAATGACACGTTAAAACAAATTGCATCACTGTAATCTTATCCTTGCTTTAGCACAGGCATCTCCGGTGTGATATTTTTGCCCTAAATGATTAAAAACAACAGCAAATGAAAGCATGTGAAGTAATGTGAGTGCGTAAGCTGTGGTTTGTGGCCGTAGGAGTAATTAAACTCCCGCTCGGCATCTTGAGGGGCTGAGGAGGTGTGCTCTCCTGAGACTGACGCCCATTTACTGTGGGCTGCTGGGAGCCGCGTGGGGCCTGAGGGACGCTAACAGATGAATCCCTGTCATTAAAAAGGATCACCTGCCTCACGGGAATTGGCTCTTTGTGCTGAAAACATATCTCTTAAGGAGAAAAGGGCTATCGCAATCTCTAACCCCAATGCAAACACGCATACAACTGCACCCGATTGCCCCATGCTGAAT
>CAIGQW010000302.1:11416920-11427142 GCA_903798125.1 Danio choprae | reverse complement strand
ATAATAATAATAATAATAATAATAATAATAATAATAATAATAATAATCATCATAATCATCATCATAATCATATTCATAAAAATAATAACTATTATTATTATTATTATTATTATTATTGATTCATTATGTTTAGCTATTAATATAATATTTTAATGAACACAAAAATTTATAGTTCTAATAAAAATAATAAAATTGTTTTATAAAAAATATCAGAAATTCAAACATTATTATATTATGATTAATTTATTAAACCTATATTTATTATTAAACTTTAATGAATATATAGAATTGTTAAAAATGTACCAAATAATAGATAATAAAACAATACATTTAATTATTATTATTATTACTACTACTACTACAACATTTTTAAAGACAATTCTACAAATATATATTTGGATTATTAAATTAAAGCCATTAACATATTAATATAATAAAAATACCACATACACTAATTAAAATATCAACAATAACATATATTCTCCAAGTGTTTCTCATATCCAAGTGATCGTACGCTGGCGTCTTTTTTCTCTATATGGAAATGAACATGTGGTAGGTCACATGCATTGTGCCCTTTCCTGCTGTCTATCTAAACATAGATGAAACATCCATCTGATTCACATTCAGGCAGCAGCTGTGCATCTAATAATTAAGAACGATCAATGCAACGTAGATTACGCGAACATTTCAACAACAACCTTTCCCGCTAAGCACTACCACGCTAACTAAACACAAGCTGATCGGGACAGACTGGTCAAAATGCGCCGCACATTTCCAACATACTGAGGTGCAGAGATAAAAGAATGCACTGTTCTCCATGAGCGGGATAAAGCCCTCTTTAAAGAGGATTTGGCCTATCAGGAGCGTCTATATCTGGAAGCTGATACAGCCACAGAGATTGCAGATCATTTTTCATGTACAAATCTGCTTTGGCTCTGAAAGGCAGGCAGGCAGGAGAACAGCATCCAGGGGGAGGGGAGGGTGATGGGGGCCACTGTCCACCACCATCACCCCTCCTCACATCCACAGCTCCGCCTTGGGCCTTCCTTCCCAGTCGCTCGGCCAGCTGAGCAATCAGGTCAGTGGGCTCTTCCTGCGTCCCCCGGTCAATTGTTCGCTCTCCACGCCTCGTATGCGGCCCGCAGCTGTGCTGAAATGATGTCATATCTGATCCTGAGGCAAGCGAAGGGACTCGGCGTAAACATGGAGCGGGGGTGGAGGAGCTACGACCAGAGACAATGAGCCGGGTGAAGTTATGACAATGTTTCTGATGAGCTCCGCACTTCTTTGAGGAAACGGAAAAAAAGATAACGTTCCAAACTCCATTTTGGCCTTTTCCGGATTGAGCATCAGCTGGTCTGAGTACAAAAAGGTTCTTATTTATGATAATCCTGTAACTGTTTTTTCAATGATGTGTGAGCTGGGATTAAGTATGTCACTCACTTTGTAAAAGCAAATAAAAACTCATCTTGAGAGATCAAAGGATTCAGTTTGTGAAGAAGGCCCCGATCACACTGAATGTGTTTTTTGTTTTGTTTTGTTTTTTGCACTGAGAGGACTTATTTGAATGGTTTCTAATGGCTGTGAACATTGTACGAGCTTCTTATGCGCCCTGTGCGCCTCAAGTTTTAACTGTCTCTGAAATGAGTGTCTGTAGTTGTAAAAAGTTCAACTCGCCTGACACCTAAACACGCTCCATCACCAAGATCGTTGATACGGTGGTTGCCTAGCATCATAAAAGCACAGTGCACTGTTCTTTTCTAAAGCCAACAAAAAAAAACTAAGTAGAACTGAAAGGCACGTTCTGTATGATCGGCCACTAAGAAGTCATTCACATATTGCATATAAAACGCATGGAAAATTCAAGGTGTGTCATTTCCTTCACCAATTTCAACATGCTTTTGAGCTCAAGCTCCTGTGGCATCTGTTGATGGTATTCAACCATATGCCACCCTCTCAGAGGTTCCACCACTGACAAACCCTTGCTGCAGCTCTGATACAAGCTTCATTTATGGAGAAAATTAAAAAGTGCAGCAGTGTTGCGGTGCTTAGCATTTGTCTGAGATATTTAGTTAACTGTTATCACTGAAATGTGTATAATATATACAATGTGTGAAACTGATTGGTTTGTTCTTTTCACATGACTCAGTGCGCTTGTGCCATCTTTTACACATGCACATTGTGACCTCGTTGTGCGCTATTTGTGTGTGCATGCCGCACATCTCCATTTGAAATACACTTACATGTGCAAATGACACAATATGTGAATAACCTATAAAATGCAGATAGAATGTATTTAGTATTTTGAATCCAAAACCCAATCAAAATTAAAAAGCTCCACATTAATACCTCAACTATAACAAAAATGCTTAAAAACAAAAGGTTTTCTAATCACTTTGATAGGAAATCTAATCTGAATAAAAACTGAACTCTATTTCAGTACAGATTAACAGTAAAAATGTGAATGTTTGAAAGAACCACTGCAAACACAATATAAATATTCTTAAAAAGCACTCTGAAAGTTTAAATAATAATTATTCATGGTATTTTGAAGTGTGTGCTATGTCAATAATGTGCATGTTCATTACCTCGATATATTCAATTACCAAATATCGCTATATATATATATATATCTATCTACATAGTGTACATGTCATCTGCCAATTAGGACCAAAAATAAATCAAAATGAAGTTGGTTCTTTTTTTCAAATCAATAATATAAAGAATCAATCCTTAATATAGTGTCACATTTATTTACACACAAAAGGCTATGATACTAGCACAAAAACACAATCAGCACTATGCTGGGAGAGAATTTTTTTTTATTATTGGTAAATGTGACATACCAGTAATTTAGAACAAATTAATAAATCATTGCATTGCTTGCAATAAATTTATTTTTACATTTATCTCTCTCCTTTAAAAAAAAATAAAAATAGGCCAACAATACTGGCACAGCCAATTCACTCTCTCAGAGGTCTGGTTATTGGGTTGGTGTGTGTATATCTGCAGCAGTGGGCCCATTGTAAAGCCATTATTTTCACTAAATCATTTCTCTAGGAGATAATCCAGGCATTAGCAATGCTTGGGAGCATTTAAACAAGCAGCAACCCGGCCATTTGTAGTCTGTCTCTCGTCGAACAACTAAGCGCATACAGAGACAATATTGTTGTAATGCAATATCCACAAACTCTCCGCCAGCGCGTTCAGGAAAGCCACACTCCAATAACGCAAGTATAACAGAGCGGAAAATGTAAGTCAGCTCCCTCCACTCGCAGGGTGATTATGATGCTCTAAACAAATCAATCGCTGCTTCAGAACATGAGAGGATTCCTAAAGCACGCGGAAAACAGTTTGAGCATGTTTCGGTGCATGTGGATTTACAGTCCTGCTACAAAAAAAAAAAAAAAAAAGAGGGGAAAAAAGAGAATCCAAATCCAGCAGGCTGCCTTTGGGAGGAAAGCGCAGATTGCTGCTTGTTCTGGATATTGTTTGGAAGTCCTCTGAGGAAAACGGGGAGCATGAATGAAGCAAAGCTGCTTTTCTGACACAGGAGTAGCGAGCATATAAACAAGCAGGTGATTTGATTAGGTGCGTAATCGAGTGAGTACAAGAGGCCGCAATGGTCCTACTCACACCAACACTTAACCAGCACACTGACAAGCTTCCTGTGCTCCTAATGAGAGGCTTTTGAACAGAGCGTGTACTTCAGATACACACACTTATACACAAGCTGCTGGGATTCTAAGAGGCTTTCTTTTGTATGCTTGTTTTCCAGGTTTGCGACATCCACAATATATAGAGATTCTTTTTTTGACAACCATAAAAGTGCTTTTAATATCAGAATTTAATTTCAAAATATAATTATTATTATTTATTTTTATTAATTTGTTACCAACAAAGACATTTCATTACACTAGTGCATTCAAGTTAGTAATAACATAATATAATACAATATAACATAACTACTACAACTATTTCAAATCTATCTATCTATCTATATATCTATATCTATCTTTATATCTATATATTATCATTATTATTTTTCTTCCCCATTATTCTTATTATAGTAACGAGTGTAAGCATTTAAATGATTTGTGGAGTGAGATAGTTTGGTGAGAATTACAAGAGAATTTGCAGTTAAAAGGGTTACATAAAAAAAATACAACAAATGAAATGTAAAATATCTAATTAACTAATTATATAATAATGTAACTAATTATAAAACATTTAATAATACATTTAAGTACATGTAACACAAATATATCACTATCATGACTCCCTCATGTTGAAAGACACCACAACTGAAAGTTGTCTCAGCGAAAAACATGTTAATCATTGATTTCTTTACTTTTACAGCACGTTCTTCAATATTTATCTGATTCCCAAAACAAACAAAGAAATGCATCAAATGTAACACACCTCATCAGAGCAAACAAGGTGGTAGGAAGCAGTCCACAATAAAGCCATTATACTGTAAGCATGATCTACTTCTGCACCTGCTCTAAGCTCTACACACCCCTTTCATAAACAAGAGCTCCTCTTTTAGCACTTTACCTTGGAGCGCTATTGTACAGAGCGGTTTTGAACAAAACTTTCAATGATATCTGCCAACTTTCTGTCCCTGTTGAAATCCATTCACCCAGAAATCACTGAAGAGCCAATACACAAAGGTGCGATGATATGATAAACGCAAGAAAAGGCTTTCTAAACTGGCAACTGTTCTATAATTTAGATGCGCGCGCAGGTTCAATTTGTCCAAGAAATTCAACGGGATCTCTAAACAATCTCCTCCGCAAATAGAGGAAGGAAACAAGCGGGTTTCTCCAGCTCAGTAGGGCACAGAGGGCACACAGTTACCAGCGTTTCACCTCATTTCTCCAGGGCCCAAGGAAACTCAGCTAATGATGTAATGAAGTAAACAGCGATTTACATCTGCCGAGCCTGTGCCTACACGAGATGCCCTGGCAGAAGCGAATGAGATCATGTCTCGGCCTGCTCCAAGGACATGAATATTTACAGTTTGGACTGGAACAGGGCTGTAAATCACGAACAGGGCCAGAGGTGAACTACAGACACATTACATGTCTTACCGTTGGAGGGTCAGTCAACAAAGTCTTTATTCAACACGTTTATAGGTCACTGTGAGGATTGGGATTATTTGGACAGAAGCTACTAAAGGTAGCAAAACCACAAACTTCATTCTACAGTAGCATGATAGTAACTGGTTTGTGTTGAAAACAACAGCATTTACATCAACTAAAAACTAACGATGCAGCATGAGAAAACAATTGAATTGAATTAAAGCAAAAACCAAATGCATTGTAGTGAATTGTTCATGTTGCGCCTGGAAGGACATCCCCTGCAAAAAGATACATACGGTAGAGTAACTGGCGGTTCATTTCACTGTGGTGACTCCTGATAAATCAGGTACTAAGCTGACGGAAAGTGAGTGAAAGTGAATTCATTCGTTCAAATGGTTCACGTAAGTGACCTAAGGTAATGTTTTCTCAAGTGAACCAACATTCTGTGGACAATGAAAGACTTATCAGAGGTAAATATAATGCTTGAAAACAGAAAAAAGTAAAAGGTTTGAAAGCTTTATCCACAGTGAAAACAGACAAAATGTCATTTACATGACATTTGAGATGTTCATTCATTTGTATTTGTGCTGTAACCAGAAATAAAGAGGATAAATCTTCATGTTCACTAGTTCTCTGTTGCCATTGAAACTGATGAGCCACATCAAAAATCATCAAGACAGATCTTATTGCCTAAATTTCCAGATCAAATAGACTAGAATAGAATGAAAAATCTGACTTTGTTCTAATCAAAAGTATTCAAACACTATGCTTCTTGTATAGGGCTGCACAATAAATTGAAACCAAATTGAAATGGCAATTTAGTAAAAGCTGCGATGTTATGCATATATTGTCAGAAAAGCACAGCTCTGTGATCAGTGCCATGGAAAATGCAAAAAAGGCGTAAAGAAGAGACCCAGGAAATCAAACTTAGGATTTAACTGATTTTACTGATTCAAAGTTACTAATAATCACAAGACTACAATCGTCTTACAGAAGGATTTATGTCAAACCTTCGACTGAAGTTATGCAGTTTGTTTAGAGTAAATCCGTATTATTAATTGTGGTATTTTCACATACTTTCAGAAGTAGCAGCAACACAGAGCCATAGATCACTGAGAAACGACACAAACAGTTGCAAAATGATTATCTATAATTTCAGAATCACTCTAAATAAATTGTCTGCAACTATTGCTTAGCTTGTCAGTTAACTATGGCTCTGTGTAGTAACTGCTGCTCCTTCCGAAAACAGGGGCTGGAGATTTACAGTTGATTGCAGAGCCGGCTTTACTGACAAAATGTGCATGAAAAAAATAACTTGCCCTATAGTTTTATGCATCAACTTAAACAGAACAGACTAAAAGATGGATCTTTATATTTAACAACCAATACTGATGTATTAAAAACATACAGTAAACAATTAAAGTACAATCCCACCAAAAGACTCCTTTTAGCTATGAATATGTGTACTGTTACCCACCCCAGATTCCATTTATCCCTAGATTTATCTTAAATCATGATTTTTCGCAAATGAGATTGGCCAGACAGACCTGTGCGACTCCATCCAGAAAACTCAACCTCCTCTGATCTGTTTTTGCCCTCTAATGTTATTTGTCTCAGCTCTCTTCAATCCCCTTTGGATGGTCGATTCTAGTGCTCATCTGTCTGTACGAGCAAGGTTAAAAGTACACAGGAGGTGCCATGGCAGGAGCTTGCAACAATTGAGCTTTAAGCCCGAGAAACCAACCATGTTATTTATGAACCATTCAGCCATTGATTATACTCACCTGAGCAAAGGGTGAAGCACGCAAGGTGTCCGTAACACTGATGGCAACACCAGGAATTAATTTGTAGCTCAAATTGCTACAGCAGACTTTATTATACAGTTAACATGGTCACACCACTGTCACATCAACTTTGCCAGCAGGTTAAAGACAAAACAGAGACTGCACACAGTGATAGTACACGTTTGCTCTGTTTTATGCTGTGCTACTTATGCAAATCAGGTAATAATGGCACAAGCACAACAAAATAAAATCTGTACTGCATGCAATGTGAATGCTGGGTTTCCTTATCTTATGCTTAGTTCTAGATAACATGACAGACTACAGTAATCTGGCACACTTCACTCAGACTATCACTCAATCACTATCCAGATACTTGAAAAGTAAATGTGTCTGCACATACTGTATAGTTATACAGCCAATTCCAATAGACGTCTTCATATTATGAGTTTTGTTGTCACAATCAATAAGAAATGTTAATCAATGAGAAGAGTTTACCGCCTATTTTTGTGAGTAGTAATATTTAAGCAACATTTAATATGCTAGGCAAATACAAAAAAAAGCTCAAATAATAAACAAATGTGCAATCTACACTGCAAAAATCCCACAATTAACAAATATTTCTCTAATTTCCCAGTTCCCCCAAAAATGATGTTGTTACAAATGTGTATGACTTACAGTACTCCATTTTCAGAACATAAAATATGATATCTTAAAATGTGTTAGGGTTCAAACAAAACTGTGATTGAATTTTTTTCAATGTATGGATGAAAAAAATTACAATTTACAGTTTCTCAGACAAAATACAATTTGGTAAAACTAGACTGCTGGAATAAAACAATGTAATGCTGCACTGAATTTATGCCCACACCCTTCTTGGCATCAATGGTTCCACAAAGTACCTTTCATATCAATACAACTTTTCCATTGTATGGATTTAGAGAATTAACATTTCTTTATACTAAGACAAAATTGGTTCTTTTAGGAACCGTTTATTAAAAGGATCTTAGGAGAACCAAAAATAATTATTATATTGCACCACTGTGAAAACCCCTTTTTGGAAACTCATTTTAAAAGGGTGCAAATTTATTATTTACGCCAGTTTTGACAATCAAAATTGAGTGGTATGTTGCTTTACTTTTAATATCTGTTAAAAGAGGCAGTATAAACTCTTCTGATTGCATATTTTGCAGCGCTAAAAAAATTAATTTATTCAAGATACATTCAAGATGTCAGAATGGTTAACTGATGTCACTCAAGGGCAGACCAGGTTACGTTTAAAGACCTTCTGTTTCAGCTCTCTCAGTTTTCAGCTACTGTACAGGAAAGCAGAAAGCAGTAAAAGTAATCATTGTAATTATGAAGCCTGTATGTCAAACATGTGACTTACCATGAAATCACTCTGATGATAGCAAAAATAACCCTGACCGCACAGTCAAACTAAACGATCTTTTGAATCACTGTTAAACAAACATCCTGATGGACAACCTGCTAGCTCTCCGAATCCATGCATGCGCACAGGTTTGTGGCTTTGTGGTATGATATGGAAATTTAGTCCTGCACATATGCCGAAAGGCTGCTATGTTTCAATATTAGATCAAAATCAAAACATGATTACAGTTGGATGTTTTCCTGGCTGCAGAAAATAAAATCTCAAGAACTTCATAAAGATGTCTTTGATGCTCTTGGTCAAATGGGCAGTGTTCGGTGCGCAGTCTCAGCTTTGCTTCTGACAGTTGAGGGTTGTAGCTATTTTAAGGAGACCCCAGTGCCTCTGGCAGGTCCACCACACGCCACTGTACAGCGGCTTCCATAGAGCTGAAGAATGGCTCCATTATTCCCCCACAAACACACATACTTTCACAGAGGTCCACCCACTTCTGACCTGCTCTCACTGAAACCCACCACTATCGAAAATATCCCCTTTTTTGTGAAGGTGGGAACAAAACAGAACAGAATGAAACACTGAATAACTGCAACGGATGTTGAAGACAGGCTGTTTTAATGAAATTAATCTTTCATCTTAGCCTTCAAGACTGTACCTCGTGTGAGGCTTTTATAATGCATGCAGTAATTAATTAGCCATGGAATTATTCGATTGTTGTATATAAACTATTTTTTTTCCTTGTGTCCAATTAAATAACTAAATGATTCATAATCTTTCAGTTCAATAAAATAATTGCCTGTCATATATCAAAGCAGATGGTAAGGTTCCATACAGTCCTTGTGTAAAAATAAATAAAACTTGCATTTACTGGATGGGGTACTAATTATCAACTTAAATATTAGAATAGTTGTTAAATACATGTTGATCAAAAACATTTTTGTCTTTGAAGTGATTTTATGTACCTAAAGCAGAGTAAATTGTCTGCTTCAATGTTTCTGTGCAGAAAAATCTAAATGCTCATTTATTGGAGAAATTAGATTCCTTAGGCATTCAAAGTACTGGATCTATTTATGTGAAAATGAATCATCATACTTATTCTGATCTGCACTTATTAACATAAATAAAAGAATAAGAGATTATGCTAAATTTGATTTTAGTTTAACTTCTTGCTGACATATGGGTTAAACCTAACCTGGTGCAGCACCATTAAGAAGAAAATAATCTTTTAGCTTCTTAATAGAATATTTGTTATTTTAAATATGTCTGACGTCAAACTGTTGTAAACTCTGACTGATGGTAAAAATGTAATGCCATTGTGTTTACCATCATTTCAATTTAACAGCACATGTAATATATGGGGTGGATTAAATTATATTACACTTATTTTGTTAATTATTTTCTTTTTATCTTTATAGTTGTCAAAAGTGAAAGACATTTATAATGTTATTACAGATTTAATTTCAAATAAATGTTATTTTAAAAAGTATATTCATTCAAGAAGTCTTTTCACAAGACAATTTATTAAAATAAGACAACATAAGAAATAAGAATAAATCAGCATACCAGAACGACATCTGAGGAAACATGTGACACTGAAACTTGAAGCAATTAATAGCAGCTGAATTATTTTTATATAGTTTTCAAAATAGAAAAAGAAAATGCATCACAACATTACTGCTTTTACCATGTTCTATCAAATAAAAGTAATCTTGGTGATAAGGTTAATAAAGATAATAAGAGCATAAATACATATCCTATACTAATCAACAGCAGTGTATAAAATAAGCACATTTTAGAAATCAGCTGGTGAACCATATGGTAGCTTTTTAAAATCCTCTACATTATTTGTGTTCCATCATTCTGCCACCAAGCCAAACACCACCCATCCACAAATATACAGCCTACTCTGAGTGTTTATGTGTTTGTGTACATGCATATGTGTGTGTGTGTGTGTGTGTGTGTGTGTGTGT
>CAIGQW010000302.1:11405374-11416820 GCA_903798125.1 Danio choprae | reverse complement strand
CGTGTGTGTGTGTGTGTGTGTGTGTGTGTGTGTGTGTGTGTGTGCGAGCATCAGGAAATACCAGGCCAAGCATTCCAGCTCTGGCCCTCATGTGACTGGAGATACACAGCCCAGATTGTGTGTGCAAGTTTGCTCAAGAAGCATGATAAGAAAATTTAGTAAAAGTGAAGGCAAGGGAGGGCTAAAGGAAGGATAATCTGATATGCATGACTTGTGGTTTCTCCCAGCGCCTCTCTTTTCTTTGCCCTGGCAGAAATGGCAGCAGGCATCCATAATTTACAGGCTTCTTACTCTCGCTCTTCTCCCTCTTCTTCTGGCAATCTGGCCTCTGTGGCTCCGCCCCCATTCCAAACTCATTTGCATAATGTAGATGCCGCCCCCCCCCCCCCCACAAAAAAAAAAAACATTTTTACCTTCGAGCTAATTTACGTCTCATCAGAACACAAGAATGGGCAGATTTTACAGCCTCGAGATGAAATACTGCTTCATGCCCCATCTCCGACTGCCCGCTTTTTTTCCCAAAGAATTTCACATCTCAGTAATTGTGCTTGCCTTTAATAATCACATAAAAAAATCTGACACTGACGTCGTAAGAGAGAACAACAAAGCAGCGAGTGATTTGAGAGGCCCCGCTGCTAATTATGACTCATGTTATACATGGCGTTCTGTTGCCGCTCAGAAACACTAAATAAATTCGTCGTTTGACTGTGCTCAAGAAATATGAGCGTCTGACACGACAGCGTGCATGCTTTCCCCTTTTTAGCACCAATTACACCACTGGAGCTAATTCGGGAAAGTTGTTTTGAAGATAACACCATGCGAGCGGCACATGTGTGTGCAAATCGGCGATTAGGTGAACAATCATTAGCAGAAACGAGCGGAGAAGGATCATCAGTCAAAAGCTCTTACCGGAGGATGCAGGAGATTTCTTTGTTCAGTGTTGGCAAATTCACTCACATGTCCTCATCAATCATAGAAGTGATCTGGAATGTAAAAAAAACAAAACAATGTTGTATTAATTCTTTGCCAAATTGAATGATGTGCACGGTTACATATGTTCTTTCAGTATTCATAATTGACCTTCCGTGCTTGATAATGTCACACTGCTAAATAAAGGCAGCTCACGGATAGACTTATTCTGCACTTGGGATTATGTACCATTATGATCTGTGGCATTTAGAAGCTAGTATGAGAGGCAATATTAAAACCAACCTTTAAAAGAAGTATATAAAATAGCATACCCAACGTATCTGACACAGAGTCATCAAAAATGTCAAACAGTAATAGGTGGTCTTCAATCTAAGCACTATATTTTCTGGAATATAAATCCTGTTGCTGTTACCTACATTCCAAAGAGAATTATTGTGAAGATACTGTATTGCAATGTGAGTTAGAATTGAGAATAAAGCAAGAAATTATTCATAAAAAGGCACTTAAACATCTGCAGGGACTTTTTTGGATGGGGTTGGGAAGATCATTCCAGCAGCTAGGAACAGTGAATGAGAAGGTTCTGGAAAGTGATGGATTTGTTGTGGAGTGACAGAAACTAAAACATGATTATAATATTTATAAAGGGATCGTTCACCCAAAAATGAAAACTCTGTAATCATTCACTCACCCTTCACTTGTTGAACAACACAAAAGATGATATTTTGAAAAATGCTGGTAAGCTGGCACCCATTAACTTCAATAATATATTTTTTCCTATTATGGAAGTCGATGGGTGCCAGCAACAAGCATTCTTTAAAATATCTTATTTTGTGTTCAAAAGAAACACAAAGGTTTAAAACCATGTGAGGGAGTATAAATTATGTAAATTAGTATAAATTAAGGTAATGTTTATTTTTGGGTGAACGATCCCTTTAAAATAGTTTTAGGTTGCATTTACATTACATCGTTTAAGTGTCCCAATTCTGATTCCTTCTTTCCATGTGGCACAGAAAAGATATGAGCTATGAATGTGTAACCAAGAAAACAGATTCAGATGTTCTCCAATCAGTCTCAGGTCTCAAAATATTCAAATATTGTGAATAATGGCTTTTTTCTTGCTTTTTGGTCAAAGCTCATTTGAAAAGCAAATCAGTATATTAGAATAATTTCCGAATGATCATGTCACCACAGTACTGATGCTAATAATCAGCTTTGAAATTACAGGAATAAATTACATTTTAAAACGTATATAAATATAAAAACGTTATTTAAATATAAAAGTATTTCAGAATTGTACTGTTTTTGCTGAAGAAAAACATAAAATAATAATTAAGAAGAATTCAGCACCAGGACATGCAGTGCAATTCCAAGCCAACATATTTATTTGTCTTATATTTTAGTTTAGACAACACAAGTTATGTTAAAGAACAAACCTTACTCTGAGAAATGCAACAACATACATCATATGCGTTTGGAAGGGATTTTTACAAACTTTAAATACTATTTTAAAACAAAAACAAAAAATTATTCTGCCTAAAGAACAGGCATATCATCCACAAAGAAAACTTTGAAGCTTTTTTAGCACTCGTGCAGTAACATAAGCTGAACAAATTGTAGTCAACAGCCTCTTTTCCAATTATTTAGCCTTTGTTTGTTGGTATTTTCATTACTCAGCCAGTGTTCATGGGTCTGGTGGACCTCCAGCATCTTTGCGGTTTCAAATAAACATCTTCAACTACAAAAAGTCAAGTGTCAAAAGTCAGTGTTCAAAAAGAAACTCCAGGATTTCCCACTTGTATGTACAACACGTGCACTCTTCTCGTAAATACGACAGTTCTGACATGGCTTGAGGGCAGCAAAAATCAGTTCATATAAAACTTTGTCTTTGTTTATTGGTCCCATCAGTTTCTACAGCTCCACCATCAGTAGGCTGTCACACAACTGTCACTGAGCCTGAATGAATGGGCTTATAACACAAAAGAGGAAAAGTGACAAACTGTCTGATTCTCTGCCCTCTGCATACGACAGGAGTCCAGGCTCTATTAGGTGTGTTTTTTTAATTCAATTCCTGCTATCAACTCCAGCGGACCCCCATAGCTGTGTTTTCATTTGAATATTTCAAGTCAGCTTTTGTAAAAGCAAAACTACTGATTTTCTAATGAGATCATGCTTTGACTATTAATGGACTCGTTTATTTTGACTGTATTTATAATAACCACATACTACCTTTTTGATCTTCTACTAGAACATTGTAATCATTTTAGGTCACAGTGAATGGGGACACCAAAATGATGATGATGGCAATAATAATAATAACTACATGCACACAGTGTGCCAATAAATTACTCTCAAATCTGGTTGCCTGCAATGACCCTCTCGTTTATTTTCTTATGTCTGATTCAAATTAAACCGAACAGATCTTTTTAATTAGCAAAACACTCTACGGTATTTACATTAGGCATTTGAGAACAGAGAACATGTGAAGCGCACATTAACGTTTTGCTCTGAACATCCAGCAGTTTTATTCTGGACATGATGCCCAAGGACTTGCTGAAATAAGGTTTAGACATGAGGATGATATAGGTTATTCTTTGAAGACTTGAGGACAGATTTCCATGGGCTACTAGCATTTTAATTGGTACAATTACGTTGTCCAAACCAATATTTTATAAAACATTCAGTATCCCAATTAACCCAATTAACAAATAATAATAATTCATTCACAAAATAATAATATATATTTTTTATTATTTGTAATAACAATAAATAAATAGATAATAACTTAATTGACATTTAGAATACATGTGTTATTGATATTTTATCCCAAAATAAAAGTTTTTATTTATATAATAACTATTTAATTTATATACTTTTCATCTTTGCATAAACTTTCATGATGGGCACAAAAATACAAATAATAACTTCTAATAATAATAAAAAATGTATAATATAATGTAAAACTAAATTGAGTATTGTTACCTTTTAAGTGATATAATATAAAAATAGATAGCCTTTTATAAAGATCACTTAAAGATCCTTATTTTTATATTTTAAACCCTGCATAAACACGAAACCCTTCTTATCACAGCCAGTATCATTTATTTACTTATGAAGAAAATATGACCTTCAGGCTGGATGACTGATCTGGAGTCACTCAGCGTGAGAGAAACCCATGAGATGGACTGATACTAACAATAAAGGAAAGACACAGTCGGGATACAGAAGGCTGAAACAGCAAAGGCTTGATTATCCACACTTTCACGGTCACAGAGCACAAACTGAAAGTCGTCTATAGTCGACCTCCTCCGGTTCTTGGACTGCAGTGTCGCTCAGATGGGCTGCTGGATTGGGGTGTATTGTCTGTGCTCCACACTCATTAGCTGAGTCAAGGAGGGACTTACTGGGGTGTTTAGCTCGGCCGGTTTGTGTGGCAGCTCAACAAGCTCTCCCAGCTGGAGGACGACTCTCACATCACAGCTGCACACTTACAATTAGTGCAGGTGCAGCCGAGGAAAGACCAGGCACAACACAGACAAACACTAAAAGATAGAAAACACACACCGGCAGAGGTGTTGCGCACCGGTGAGGAGTGCTGGTATATGCGGAACAAAGCACTGATGACTAAAAATCAGCTCATTGCAAAAACATCAAAAAAATAAAAAATAAAACAACAACAAAAATGGATGAATCCAGAGCTGATAAAATGATAACGATTAATTAAATGGCAATGATTTACTTATGCCTATTAAATGTTTGGTATGAAAACATATACTGAGATCAGTGTTTGACCTGGAAAGAACCACTTCCATGTATTTAACCACATTATTTCATTTCAAATATTGGAATATAAATTTACTGGAATACCTAATCTGAAATACTCAGATTAGGGATGCATCATATTTTCTGGCCACCGGAAATTATCAGCTGAAAATGGCATTTTCGGTTTTCGTCCAAAAGAGAGAAAAAGAGGAGAAAGTATAAGCCGAAAAATGTATGCTTTACTATTCCTCCAGCCGTCATCATTGCATGGTGTAAAGCAGATTTCACATCAGACACAGAAAGCTGTGTACTATGAAACCCATTAATTTCAATGGCTTGTGCCTCACAAGGGCAGTTTGTTGCTATGCTGACTAAAGTTCAAGAGCAGCACTGCGCACCATCGACTAGTTAGCACACACATCAAGGTCAAAGTTCAAAATAGCTCAAAGTGTTCATGAGGGATATTTATAATAATATACATATATATATATATATATATACATATATATATATATATATATTATAAACACGAATACTTATCTACATGAACTGCAAGTTCAACAGAATAGCTAGAATTTCTGTAGTATAGCACTGCTACTCAATATTGTTCACCTACTGTCAATAAATGTGGTTAGTTGATTGACTTGTGTTTTTTTAATCAGTATAATGTTTTACAAGAACCTTTCAAAATCATGGGAGAATTAAGGCTGATATATACTTCTGCGTCGAGTGTTCGACGTGACCCACGGAGCCTGCCTTGCACATAGTCGTGCATTTATACTTCTGCGTGATGTTTGTGTTGCTCTGCAATAACACTTATGAAGCGCTAGTTGGCAGTAGGTTTTTATGTTCCTCTGTGTCGAATTTCTTTGCAGATGTTTTGTTTTTTCTCTGAACGCTACAAGTAGCTAAAACTCGCTCATTCAGACGCGGGAACCGGCGGACATGCAACGACTTTAATCATAAGGTAAACACAAAACAAAGGTTTCCATCTGGAGCTACTTCACGGGATTCGACACTTGTAAACAATCGCTCTATCAGCACTCAGCACCACCCAAGCTCGTCAGCACTACTAGTCGACCAATCACAGAGCTTGCGCTACGCGTCGTTGCGACGTGAAGTGAAATTTTTAGACAGGTGCTCTCAAAAGGCTATGCAACCGCGTGAAGGCTGCGCCGGACCATAGGCGTGCGCTTGACGCAGAAGTATAAATCAGCCTTTAGGATTTTCAGTTTCTCCACAATCATGCAGATCTAATTCATGGTTTTAAATTCAGTGATTTCTCTAAAGCAAATCAAGATGTGCACATTTAAAAATCTGTTTGACACAAATGGTTTTGGACTTTCACCAGATAAAAAGCCTTTTTACAGCATTTACAATACCATAAACCTAATTAAGAATAATCAGTAAGAGATCAATCATGCAAATAGAATTTTAATTCATTTTAACATGGATTTTAATCCATTTGCATGTTCAAACAACACTCTGCTATTATGCCTGAACAGAAACTAGCTCCCCATTATGAAGCTAAATTGTTCTGGATGAGATAATGCACCAACTGCATCATTTTCCAAATATTTGAAGAGAAAAATAGAAGCCAGGCTTGTGTTTTCCCCCTCAATCTAATATTGATCCAAAGAGCCTTGCTTGCAAAACATTATCACAAAACTGAGCACGGAAACAAATTACATGACAAAAGCAGCCATTGATTTGCGAATCGTTTATTAAGGGGGGACGCTAAAAGTGAAATGAATTCCAGCATTTTAAGCTTTGCTTCTCAAGCAATGCAGAAAGCTGGAATGCGAGGCTGTCTTGCATCTGGACTCGTCTCTGATGCACACGCCATAAAAGATGCCATTAAGCAGAAAGGACCAGCAAAACACACACAACATGGAGATCTGAATAATTCATTTAGGGCTCAACCCGCTGGAGGGACATCTTTTTTTTTTTCTCCCCCAATTGGTTTTCTGCATCAAAATCAGAGCATATATTTGCTCTGACTTGGAAAAAAAAGACCAACATGAAGATTCTGTGGACATACAAATTAGCAAGCAGGTGTCTTTACATGTGCAGACCTTTCTTTTTCTCTGTACAGTTCAATAGAAAGCACAGACTGTTGTGTGCCTTATTAGGCTGTTTTCCAGGGCCTGTGGGTAATGAGACTTCACACAGACAATAAAAAACTCGCAGCCAATCGCAGGAGAGTGATGTAAGACATCTGTCACCGTGTTTTCAGCCGCTTTCATTTACTCAGTAACTGTAGAGGCAAGAAACACTCTGAGTGGGTCATCGGCGAGGGAGAACAAGCTCATGTTAGTGAGCAAGATAAAAGATACATGCTCTTCTATGCTCATGATTCTGGGTATAGATTTAGCTGAAGACTAGTTTCAGGGTTTGTGTGCACATTCAATCATTTGTTTAGACAACAACAATAAATATTCATTGCATGTTAATATTTTTTAAGTATATAGAGTGAAAAAATATTGTTATAATAAAAATAATAATAATAAAAATAATAATAATAATAATAATAATAATAATAATAATAATAATAAGTGTTAGTATTTTTCCAATAGGATTGGTTATTGTAACTAATCTAATCATAAATATTATTAATATACTTTTTTTAAGATTCATGCCTTTAAAGGCATTACCAAGGTCTGTATATGACTTAATAATAATAATAATGTTACATAAAAACTTTATTAATATTATTATTACTGTTATATTAATTTTAAATCTAATTATAAATATTATTATTTCCTTTTTGAGATGCATACCATTACTATGGTCTATATATTAGTTAATAATAATACTTTTAAATTAAAAAAAATATTATTAGTGGGTAGCACAATCGCCTCACAGCAATAAAGTCGCTGGTTTAAGCCCCGGCTGGGTCAGTTGGCGTTTCTGTGTGGAGTTTGCATGTTCTTCCCTTGTTTGCGTGGGTTTCCTCCAGGTGCTCCGGTTTCCCCCACAAGTCCAAAGACATGCAGTACAGGTGAATTGGGTAAGCTAAATTGTCCGTAGTGTATGTGTGTGAATGAGTGTGTATGGATGTTTCCCAGTGATGGGTTGCAGCTGGAAGGGCATCTGCTGCGTAAAACATATGCTGGATAAGTTGGCGGTTCATTCCGCTGTGGCGACCCCAGATTAATAAAGGGACTAAGCTGAAAAGAAAATGAATTAATTAATTATTACTACTACTAAATTATTTTAAATAATTTTTTAATATTATTATTATTACTATTATTCATTAATTTACTTTTTGGATTAGTCCCTTTATTAATCTGGGGTTGCCACAGTGGAATGAACCGCCAACTTATCCAGCATATGTTTTACGCAGCGGATGCATCCATACACTCTCATTCACACACACTACAATTTTAGCTTACCCAATTCACCTATAGCGCATGTCTTTGAACTTGTGGGGGAAACCGGAGCACCCAGAGGAAACCCACGCGAACACGGGGAGAACACGCATACTCCACACAGAAATGCCAACTGACCCACCCAAGGGTCGAACCAGCAACTGACACCGCTACCCACTGCGCCACCGTGTTGCCCCATTACTATTATTATTATTAATATTATGCATTTTGTTAAGTGTTCTAATCATCTCATTATGAATATTATTAATTACTTTTAGAATAATATTTTTTTAAACCATTACTATGATCCATATATTACTTTATAATAATACTTTTATATATTTTTTAAATTATTGTTATTATTATTATTATTATTATTACAAAATTATTTTAAATAATTTATTAATATTATTATTACTATTATTATGCGTTTTATTAAGTGTTCTAATCATTCATTCATTCATTCATTCATTTTCTTTTCGGCTTAGTCCCTTTATTATTCTGGGGTCGCCACAGCGGAATGAACCACCAACTTATCCAGCATATGTTTTACGCAGCGGATGCCCTTCCAGCTGCAACCCATCACTGGGAAACACCCATACACACCTATTCACACTCATAAACTACAGACAATTCTGCTTACCCAATTCATCTATAGCGCATGTCTTTGGACTGTGAGGGAAACCGGAGCACCCGGAGGAAACCCACGCAAACACGGGGAGAACATGCAAACTCAACACACAAATGCCAACTGTCCCAGCCGAGGCTCGAACCAGCGACCTTCTTGCTGTGAGGCGAGAGCGCTATCCACTGCGCCACCATGCTGCCCGTGTTCTAATCTTCCGATTCTAAATATTATTAATTACTTTTTTAGATTAATATTTTTAAACCATTACTATGATATACTTATATATTAGTTAATAATAATATTTTTATATTAACACATTATTTTTATTATTATTACATTTATTTTAAATCATTTATTATTATTATTATTATTACTAATAATAATAATAATAATAATAATAATAATAATAATTATTATTATTATTATTATTATTATTATTATTATTATTATTATTATTATTATTATAAATCACAACACCATTAAAATATAGCAATTATTATAACATTACAACATATTAAAAATGGCATTACTAAATTTTTACATTATTATTATTAGATATAGAATAAAAATTAAAATAAATGTAATTAAATTCCCCAAAAAATGTCCTCCTGTGACCACAAAAATCCTAGATTAATACTGTCGGAGAGTTTTGAACTAAGAAAACCCCTCTTTTTAGACACAGTATGAATTAAATGCAAACATTACATAAAACACACTTAAAATGCATTCCTTCAAGTAAACAGACTGACTGAGGCAAAGATCTAATGACACAAACTGCAAACGCACGCACACCAAACCGGCAAAAAACCATGAGAAAATCGATACGAAAAGAACAAGAATCAAGCTGGATAAACAGAGAAACTTAAACCGCATTTCTACTGTACCCAATATCTACTCACAAAATGTGTCCCCCAGCAAACAGAGCACAGTAACTCGACACGTCTCAGCAATACAGCAGAAGATTTTTTAATTACTTCGCTCAGCAGCTGGAAAATGCCACAGTAGCCCAAAAGTTCACAAGGCCCCTTTCATTCAAACTGCAGTTCTACAGGCAGACGGCCAAACCTGCCGACCACTAAAGCATTGAGCTGAGCTTCACCAGCGGGCCAAGTGGAGCAGACACAGAGCCACAAAAACACACAGGCCACTCCAGCCTTTTTCTCTGCGGCCCAGCTTCAACGTACCCAACAATTACTGAGCTATTTTCTCTGGAAGGGCAATTCCCTGTTTATTGGTATCCGGCTGTCAAAGGCTCTCCCTTGTCAATCCCCAGCAGG
Source organism: Danio choprae (assembly GCA_903798125.1). Taxonomy (NCBI): domain Eukaryota; kingdom Metazoa; phylum Chordata; class Actinopteri; order Cypriniformes; family Danionidae; genus Danio; species Danio choprae. Next base: position 11,406,855 of record CAIGQW010000302.1, on the reverse strand, counting down.
AGCTTTTCCAGTGGTCAATGGGAGAAGATTGAGCACAACTCAGGCTAAAATGAGTGGGATTGCGCTTCGGTTTACACAGGAGGGAAGCGTTTTCTAAAGCGGATTAAAAACAATATGGTGACTTGAGTTGAGCAGGAGCTTGTAATTTTCCAATACTGCTGGTTAAAAAAATTACAGTAAAGTGCTAAGTGTTAAATGCGGGAGTAGATGTGCTGCTGATGTGGCATTCAGACTAGTGTTGCTACGCTTTTTTGCCTTTTTGACATTTACAGAGCATGATATTTAAACTGTGCTTTCTGCTTTTGGGTCAAGAAGAATTTAAAACAAATCTTAAAAAATCTTGTCTTCATGAAAGAAAAGAAAAAAAGGGTTTACTGTAAAGAAACTGCTTTCATTATGCTCTCCTGCAGGTCAGTTTGACCCATAACACAACACTGAGTTGTTAGAAAAACAGGTTAAACCAAGGATGTTTTTCTTTTTTCACAATATCTTACCAAGCTGCCATGCTGACAGTCTCAGGTGTTATTCATAAAATTCACACTGCCATAATTAACGTGTTTGTAGGTCAATTTGATATTTAACAGTATCTGCGCATGCCTGCCAAACCATATAACATGCTTTTTTAATAGTATAATATACATTACACCATATGAAGAGTCCTCGTAAATCATATATACGCGTGTTCGTGTGTGTGAGAGGTGTTATTCATAAACCTAGTTATTATGATTATGGTCTTTGCAGTTCAACTCTACCTGCAATGTTATATTTAAGTATGTAGAGACAAAATAATTAATTTAAAAAATGTATTTCATAAAACACAACAACAATAACTATATTTAAAGTCTGAGTGAGGGGTGTCACGGTGGCGCAGTGGGTAGCACAATCGCCTCACAGCAAGAAGGTCGCTGGTTCGAGCCTCGGCTGGGTCAATTGGCATTTCTGTGTGGAGTTTGCATGTTCTGCCTGTGTTTGCGCGGGTTTCCTCCGGGAGCTCCGGTTTCCCTCACAAGTTCAAAGACATGCGCTATAGGTGAATTGGGTAAATTGTCCGTATAGTGTGAATAGTGTATAGCGTGCGTATATGTGTGTGAATGAGTGTGTATGGATGTTGGCGGTTCATTCCGCTGTGGCGACCCCTGATTAATAAAAAGACTAAGGCAAAAAATGAATGAATGAAAAAGTCTGAGTGAACTGGAAGTTTCTGAGACTTTTATTTCAGTATGTTGATGTACTTCCAACTGAAATGGAATATTGTGTAGGGGTGGGGCTTTGTTTATGCATCATTCCCTGATAGCAAACTAATGGTAAGAGGGGCATGGTTAACAATATTGTGCCTTAAGCCATCAAACTGAAGTCAACAGTGAAGGAACAGCACTCCATATGCAGAAGCTAATGGTCAGACTTTAATGCACAGATTAATTGTTCACCTTCAGTGAACTTTAATTAAAAAATTAAATATTATATATATATATATATATATA